>BLKR01003819.1:0-129889 GCA_011170035.1 Teleogryllus occipitalis
ATGGGCATACTGAAAAAACAGTTCTCCAATGCCGCACTTTTGCCTGCCACATACGCTTAAAATGCACTTGCTTGTAAACAAATTCTGTGGCCAATTTAATTATGCTAAATTTGTATTTTTACGGCGAGTATGAGCATAACTTTTATTTGGTTTTTATATTCTCTTTTAAGTCCTACAATTTGCAAGTCGATATATTTATCAAATAGGAAAGAAATTGATTATAAAAAATATTTTTCAAGGTGCATTACGCCCAAACAATTGTTTCTGTTTTTCTATCAAAGGGGTGTTGAGCAACTGAATAACTGTATTATTAATTTTTTTAAGTCCCCTGTTAACACCGAGAGTCAGAAACTATTTGTTCCTCTTGTTTAACCATTACCATTAAAAATGGGGAAACATATTGCTTAGCTGTTTGCTATAAACTGCACTGGATTGGATGAAGGTAGTGTTAAGGTTTTCAAATACAGAAATATTCAATTTTGGGTTTTGAAAGATAACATGAGTAGAATCACACATCACAATATTTACACAAGTATAGAAATTTCTAAATAAACGTATATAAACTTTAAGTTAATATTTTCAATTCAATTTATCATTCCTTTCTAAAACTGTTAATTTGATGATTTCATTGTATAATATTCAAATCAGAGCTTTATGTGCTAAATCTACGCATTGTTAATACACATTTTTAAACAACATTAATATATTTAATATACATTTAAAAGGTTTTTAGATTGGCGAACGTTTCAATGAAATTTCATGAATTCCTAAATGATTGAAAATAAATACTTGTAAAATTAAATAATTGTAGCGTGTAAAAATATAACAAACTCACGTATTTGGTAAAACGAGTTGATATTACTTAAAGAAAGCAAAACAGATGTTATAACAATTCAAAGGGATTTAGCGTTTGTTTACAGTTTAGTAAATATCAATGCACTAGCATTTCCCAGTGAAAATACATAGAACGAACTTGGTGGTCAAGTGATATGACCTTCCCAACACAGACTACATTTCAGTATCGTCAGAGTTCGAAGGCGGTTTGTTGGCCGCCATTCTACGAATCTATCAAAACCTTGAATTTTGCACGACCATCTGTACAGCGAGAACGTAGCGGTTTATTAAACGGAAACGGGCCACTCGAGGTATCTATTGTGCACTCTTTGAAAACGTTTAACCATTATAAACTATCCCTAAGAAAAATATCAAATAAACAATGTTAAAGGTCACCAGCTTAACATTGCCTTTACTATTTGAATGTTTTCAACATCCCCAAAACCAACAGAAAACCTATGTTTTTACAGGTTATTATAAAACCAATTCAATAAATATAAGCATTTGTTCACGTTATTATTTTTAAAACACTCAAATATCTACGATGTTATTTGATTCATGTCTTCATCGAAGATCTGAGATTAAAATACTGATAAGCAGAGAAAATTAAAGTAATTGTGAGTGATTGATGAAGTTGAATGATCAAACGAAAAACAATGTTTCTTGCTTCATATAATGCTATCGTGTTTAACAGACATGTAATTACATATGATACCTATATTTAAACATCCAAACTAATGAAAATTTTCAAAATTAAAATCATCAATAAAACGTTGATTCATCAGCAAGGATTATATTATTAAATACTTTTTGAGATTCATGTGCTCCTGTGTGAATAACGTAGTAAACGTGATTCGTATGATCCAGTTTCTCAGAATAATACAAAACCTGCTAGACACATACACTAAACATAATAGTTGTCAAATAGTCATTTACGACATGAATATCATAAGATATCTTATTACAATACGAAATTTGAGAATTATCAAACAAGACTCTTTAGCCGAAATTGTTAACCAATTGAATATTGTAATATAATGTTACCATTTGAATATCATAGAAAGTAAGACGCAATTTGTCAAAATTCATGTGAACTATAATTTTTCTTTAAATTTTACTCCTTATCCTTCGAAAGATGTGTGACAGTACTTATGTTAACAATTATACTGCCATGGGTTTAATTAATTAGTTTTCAGTACGCAAATTATTGTTTTTGGTTTTAAAGAAGCATGGATATACAGAGTATCGGGGAAGGAAACGTCGAAAGTTTGAAAAAAACTGTTTAAACAATTTTAATCATACTTTGTCTAATAAACTACATAGATATTTTGAATGGCTGAGCTGCAATAAACACGCAAATTTTGGTTTGAAAATATGATTTCTACGCAAAACTTTGCATTCTAGAATCATGTAAACACCCCAGAAACATGTAACATGTTTAATATTAACAATATAAATTAATATATTAGTTCAGAAAAAATTAACCGAGAAATAAAAA
Organism: Teleogryllus occipitalis; assembly: GCA_011170035.1. Classification (NCBI taxonomy): domain Eukaryota; kingdom Metazoa; phylum Arthropoda; class Insecta; order Orthoptera; family Gryllidae; genus Teleogryllus; species Teleogryllus occipitalis. The sequence continues at coordinate 2,333 of BLKR01003819.1, forward strand.
AGCAGTCGAACTGTGAAAATTGGGTGCTTTTTTATTTCTAGGTTAATTTTTCTTTCTGATCAAATGTATTCATTTATTTTGTTAATCATAAATAATTTAGATATTAATGAAGTGTTTATATGCTTCTACAACGCAAATGGTTGCCTAGAAAACATATATCCAAACCAACTTTTGAATGTTTATTGCGGCTTAGCCATTTGGAATATCCGTGTAGTTTATTAGACCAAATAAGCTTAAAATTGTCTTAACACCTATTTTTCGAAGATTCGACATTTCTTCCCCGAATATCCTGTATATAAAAGGCTTGATTTCTGTTGGTACGCGACGGAACGGCGTTCCGGTTCTTGGAAATAATTATGAAATTATATTATATATAAGTAGCTATTACTATTATATTAATAATTAATTTGAGGCGCGTTTCGGGGCCTAAGATTTTAAAAATAAAGGATATATGTATCATAATAACTCTTATGACGAGACTGTTCTCAGTTACGTCAAGTTTTAATTTAGAGAATCAAAGTGAATAGTCTAAGTTTACTCACCTAAATAAAGTTTATCTTTCTATACATACTATTTACAAAGTGTTTTCTGTTCAAAACAAGTGTTGCCTCAACAGCATATATTTTCACGTATTATTCGTAATTGCTATGCAATATTCAATACGGACTATGTGAACCTGAAAAAAAGAAACAAAAAAAAAAAGACCTACTGCAGCAGAAAATATTTTCTACTCGTCGGGATTCGAACTCGGGTCTTTAAAGTTAACTCACCTGACACGGTTCCCCCTCACCACCAGGTACACGGCAAGACTACCTCCTTTCCGATGCGAAAAGAAAGTGAAGCATTTGCAGTTAAAAAAAAACAAAACAGGGTGTTCAATTTATCTTAATACAAGATCTATTTTTAAAAAGAGATTTCATTAAACAAAAATCTCTAGCGTTCAGATTGTTTTTCGACAATGTTATAAAGATCAGTCGGGGCTAATATTATACAGTAGAAAATTGGGGTTAATATATTACACTTTAAGAGTTGTTATTTATTTATGTCCAAAATTAACAAGAAAATGACAAATGATAGGAAATATATTCTATTATAATGACCATATAGCAAACACTCAGAATGTAACAATATTTGGGAGGAAAAAATTCAAAAGTAAAATGCCTATTTTTTCCAGTCAAAAACTTTACCACCGTGATATAAATCTTTTGATGTTACTTCGTTATTTTTTATGACACGATATTTTTGAAAATAGGTTATCATTAAGAAAGAATTAATATTCTTTTCTGCGTTAAAATAATGCAATAATATTAACCGTGTCATGATATATACAGCCTCAAATTTCTGTGGCTAATATGATACAACTTAAGAGGCTAATGTAATACGGGTGTCGGGGCTATTTCGATACACTAAAAATTAACACGCAGACAACTGGAAGGGATTTTTTTATGTTTAATATTACATCAAAGGCGCTAAAATTCCGATTTGATGTTGATAAATTATCCAAGTGTTTATCTGAGAAAGAAAGACCAGGCGACAATTCATATAGATTTCCTCGTTCTCCTCCCTACCCAGTACATGGTGATTCACTTATGATTATCAATTGGCGGAAGCTTCTGCTGTTTCAGTGCAGTTACTGTTTTTTCACTGGAATCACAAGGAACCAGGCCTACAATAGGAGCTAACACCATCCCTTCAACTCCAGATATCAACTGTTCTCATCCAGTACTTTTGAGATAATACTGTTGGAAAAAATTAAAAAAAAACTGTAGCCCTCCAAAGAATAAGGAAGCGGTTAGTCCCAATAGCAGCAATCATTACTAGTGAAGTAGTGAAGTACTAGATCATTACTAGGAAAGAGTGGAGTGTTTAATTTACATTAATTTAATATCTCTTTTTAAAAAGAGATTTCATGAAACAAAAATCTCTAGCGTTAATATTTCTTTTCGACAATGTTAATAGGTATTTGTTCGCAATTTTCGAAAATTCAGATCGTTCGCTCAAAATTGAACGTACGCCACTTTTAAACATCTTGTGCTTCGAGGAATAGATTTACAGAAAAATTGGAGCTCTTTTTGAGGAAATTATGTAAATATGATGGGGTTTGGTGTAAAGTACCTTCAAAATTAAAAGATTCGTTTCAAATTCGAAGGTTCGTAATATTAGCCAGATCGTTCAAGGAATATCCATTTTGGTGAAAATCGTTTTTACTTTAGGCTCTAGAATTACTCACACGAAGACGGATTCACAACGGACGTAAAAATATGCCCGCGTTACTGGGATTTGAACTCGGATCCCTGCAGTCTGTAGGTCTGGCTCGACCGCACTGTGCTATCACAGATATTTCTCAACACGCTGTCCAAGCACACTTATTACGAATTGAATAATTACGTGATATTCATTGCACTTAGATTTTTTATTAGAGAAATGTTCTACATGTGTCAAAGATATCAAAATCACAAAAACGAATGCAACCGAATAAAACCCACGCAACTACATAGCTCATTTTACTAAGAAATATTTTCAACCAGAAGCCGTGGTCTTTAGAACACTCTGTGGACGTCGTTCCCGGTCTTATCTTTCGGCGACTACGGCCAAGGTTGAATTACGTCACAGATGAAAGTTGCGATAACGCTAGAGCTCAACACGGGCGCGCGTGCAGACGTTCTGAAGCCAGAATCGCAATAGTGGCATATTTATACGTGATTCTTAAAGACATTAACACACTAAAATAAGTAGTGGCGCCTCAAAACACATACTTTATGTGATATTTATAATGGATACGAATGGTTATAAGTATACAATTAACCGCAAAATTGTTTCTACCCGCAAAAATTATTCGCCGTGGATGAGATTCGATCTTACGTGTCTAAGCTTCTTCAACAGTGCGCTTACCTGCTATGCCACAGAAACTCTCATAACTTTTGTCCCTCACAAAGATGATTTTAAACTTTCATGTATCACAGATTTGACTAAAAAAGAACGTGCAGCGTTGAGATGCTTGTGTTAACTACAGACGGACAGACAGACGCCAACATGAGATCTAAAAATTCATCATCATCATTTCATTCATCAATTGACCAAATCATTCTCTTAAACGTTCTTGAGATTATGGAAAAAAATAATAAAAACCGATGACGCTGCTTTTGAGAACATTTTGAAAATATCTCTGGGGCTTTATGTAAAGTACCTCCCAAAATTAAAATATCGGTTTCGAATGAATGGGACCGTGATATCAACAAGATCGATTGGGTATTATCAATTTTGGACAAAATCGGTTGAACAATTTAACCCCTAGCGTTGTTCGCAGACGGAAGACTGATAGACAAACGTTTCGCCGTTATTCAATTTTTCGGTAACAACGATCCACAAAACATGAATTCTGGCTACTAAACGCGTTAAAGGATTTCCCCCTAAATTTAGCAAATAAATTTATTCACTTTTTCGTTACCAGGATGGGACTGTTTTTCTGCCGAAAATTCGCCGTATTCTGATGCACGATTACAATACCTTTTCTTCTTACGACAGTAAGTGCGAGAAAGTAAAAATCAATAAAAACATTAAATCCTTTTTTCCTCCCCCCATTTCCGTCTTCCTAAAGGCCTAATAAAATAACCTGTCCAACTTAAAATGTATTAACCCCTATGTTATTTTTCCTAGTTTACCAATCCCCGTCTCAGTACAGGGGAGTGGAGGCAAAACTAGGAGAAGAAAAATCCCACACCACTAACACCTGGCTGTAGAGTCCCAACTGGGACAGGCAGCTGAAGAGAGCATCAACCTCAGAAGCGTCGGCAATGAGCGCAATAATGGATGCTGTGGGCAGCAACAATTGACGCTGCCAAAATTGGACACATATTTGCTTATCAATTCCTGTTAAAATTGTTTTGTTTTTCAGTTAGCATTGCTGTGATTAAATGTTCTTATAGGACTTGTTTATGGACCACTAATTCGTGTTTCGAATACATAAAATTATTTTTGCCCGATCTCAAGATATTCTAAAATCATTCTTAAATATTATATTTTCTTTTAAATGATGACCTTACAAGTACAACCAAACAAATCATAATTAGTCTCTTCATAAATAATTAAGAAATTAAACAGTTATAGATGCCCCGGAAAGCAGTAAGCCCGCTAAAACATTTCATTTTCGCTGCGAACTCTATTTCAAAATCTATTTTAATTTGCTACTTTATTTATTGAAAAAGGTAAAATAATTTGGAAAGTAAATGAATGAATACTATTATAAGTACGTATTACCTAATGCATATCTCCGTATATATATATATATATATATATATATATATATATATATATATATATATATATATATATATATATATATATACTTCTCGACTTTATATATATCGACATATATATACTTCTCGACTTTAAACTTGATTACAACATTTTATTGAACGTAGAGATATTCTAACATTATCGTTAAGTAAATAAAGGCCGGTATTACACTGTAAAAGATTTTTGTCAAAGGTGTTTTATAAAAGAAATATGACAGTGTAATAGCCAATCTTTTATAAAATTTCTTGGATAAAATGTAGTCTCCGGCTTCCAAGTTTTATCATATTTGGTAACATGGCGTCCGATATAGGGGTATTGCTTCAACCAAAGTCATAATTGCTGAGTGAGAGTAATTAGAAAGTTTATATAATACTGTCCATCCGAACTACAAAAGTAAAACCAAACGAATTAACGTTTGTAGGACACATTTTCCCGGGAAGTGGAAAATATGGTGTTTGGAAAATGCCCAGTTCAGGAAGATAATTTTTTTAAACTTTCCTATCAGAAAACTGAATTTCGAAAGAAGGAAGAACGACAAAGAAAATTGAATGTTTCCTCATCCATCCTCAAATAATTCTTCATTTCGAAGGTCTTTAATTAATGCTTCACAATGTGCGACCCATAACCTCACCATGGCGTTGTTCTAAAGCCTCACCCTCAAACGTTTTCTTATTTACCTTTTACTACATTAGCATTAAACATAGATTAGTTATAATAAAACATAAAGTAGCAAAGCACAACTATTTGTGCGTAATTAATTGTAAATCGCGAGCAAACCTACATAAAATTTGGACGAAATGTAATACGCTCATCAAATTTCTTTGTCAAAGTTTTCTCATCAAAGTTCAAAGACTGCCACAAAGTTCTTTATCAAAGATATGTCATATAACTTTTATAGTGTAATACCGGCCAAAGCCGCCGTATGTTATATCTTTCCCATTCATGTCGCCAACAATGAACTTCTCGGAAACACATCTCAAATATCCATAGTTGGATATTATAACAACAAAACATCAAATTTTTGTAATAAATGTTCCTTCAAAATTCCGGTATTTTCTGTTTTTCTTTCATGTTATATTTAAATACTATTATTAAGAGAGAAAACCTCATTGAGATAATTTCAATTAAATCAATGCAACTCAAAGAGCAAACGCTCGTGCGATTTGAAGAATAAACGCTAGTTTCTTTCTGTACTCAGAATTCGTCTAGTATATGAGTTAGGCCACGGGGATACCAAAATTTAAGAAAACGTTCACAGAATACATTTCTCCCTACAGTACATTACTCACAATTTTTAACTGTTTTTGACATTAAATGAAAAATACAGCGTCGTAATAGCGCCTTGTCCGTCCTGACAATCATCAGAATTCAAAAGAAATTCAGAATGACAGCTCGTCAAGCGAAGCGGGGGAAATTCAAATTTGCTATTTCAAAAATTGTAAAATTATCTAAAGTACTTATATTTTTAAACAATTGTACGTGATCTTTTTTAAAGGACTGTTTATTTGAAAGGAATATTTGAAGATCTGTTTTTGATGAACACATTTCATTAAGGAAACAAACTATCTTCAATACTTAAGTTGTAGGAAAACGCCGGAAAAAATTGTTTTGTTGCATTTTTGGAAAAATTAAATATATGAACGAAAATCATCTCCGCCATCGTCTTATAGCGTCCATTACGCTATCCGGCAATAAAATTTAACCAGAAAAGTTCATGCCATTTTTTTAATTTTTGAAAATGTTTCAGGGGCTTCTTGTAGAGTATCATCCAAAAATAAAATATTGATTTGAAATTCAGGAGGGCTCGACATCAGTCAGACCGCTTGCGGAATATCAACTTTAGAGAAAATTGCCTGAACAGTTTAGCCGCTAGCATTATTCACAGAGGAAACACGTTTTACCATTAATCTTTTTTTTTTTTGTATTTACTACCCACCAAACCTGGCTTCTGGCTACACAACATGTTAAAGGGATTTTATTCTATATTTATCAACTGAATTTATCCACTTTTTTGACACCAGGGCCCGGAAATTACAGTTTTTGTGTCGAAAATTAGCCGATTTCCTCCGTAGAATTACGTAACTTTTTACTTTCTCGTATACCCACATACATACGGAGTAATATACGTAGTATAGAGAAAGTTATGTAATGCTCCGCGAAAAAAACGGCGAATTTTCGGCAGAAAAATGTATTGCCGGGCCCTGAAAACAAAGGAGTGGATTAATCCAGTTACTAAATTAAGAGAAAAAATCTCTAACACGTGATGTAACCATAAATCCTGTTTTGTGGGTCTTTGATGCCAAAACATCAATTGAAAGCAAAACGTCAGTCTCTCTGCGTCTGTCCGTCTCTCCGTCCATCTGTGAACACTACTAGCGCCTAAACAGATCGTACGATCTTTTCCAAATTGAAGAATCCCTTGTCGATGTGATTCTAGTTGAAACTTTGAGATATTAAAAATCATTCTTTAAAATTTGAGGGTACATTACATGAAGCCGTCGGTCATTTTCAAGTGTTTCTCAAAAACGACCCCAATTTTTTTCTTTAAATTTCTTCTAAGAATAGAGTAAAATACACCTATATAGGCGACATACGTCCTATGTCCACTGTAAACTCTGAATTTTCGAAAATTGGAAAAGTTTGAATTTTTTCGGCGTTTTCCTACAACTCTAAAATTGAACACAGATTTTTCTTTCAAATGAAATTTGTTGTCCATAAATAATTCTTTCAATAAGGTCATATAATTTTTTTTGAAAATTACAGACAGACGAACAGACACAAGAACAGACACATCAACAGACACACTAAGTGCATACAGGTTTTTCGCCGTCGTTCGATTTTTCTGTATCAACGACCCACAAAACATTGGTTTCGGGCAACACGAGTTAAAGGATTTTTTTCTACATTTCACAACATTAGTTAACACTTTTTACGTTACCAGGACCCGGCATTAACAGTTTCCCCATAGATTCTCAACAACAATTTTCGAATGTTGTTGAAATAATGCCTTTATTATGATTTTCCTATAGATTTGTTAAGAATACAAAGTAAAGAACAGAAGATTCCTTTCTTATTGTATTTCATTTCATATTGTTAATAAATCTCTTTTTAATATTTACTGATTATTTCACCTTTGGAATTGATTGAAAACTTTTGTTGAATAGAAACAATGAAAAACCATTTTTTCTTCCTTTCTGGTAACTATGTAGTAAGAAGAAAAGGTATTGTAATCATGCGCCGGGAGACGGGGATTTTTCGACAAAAACCTCTAAATTCCGATCACTGGTCACGACAAAAGTAGATAAATGTTATTCTTGTATATAGTGAATTACTTCAATACGTTTGTAGACAGAATCCATGTTTTGTAAGTCCTTGTTACTAAAAAATCTATTTACGACAAAACGTCTGTTTGTCCGTCTGTAGTTAACACAAGCATCTAAACGCCGCACGTTCTTTTTTAGTCAAATCTGTGATACATGACAGTTTAAAATCATCTTTGTGAGAGACAAAAGTTATAAGAGTTTCGGTGGTATAGCACGTAAGCGCGCTGTTGGCGAAGCTTAGGCACGTAAGATCGAATCTCATCCACGGCGAATATTTTTGCGGGTAGAAACAATTTTGCGGTTAATTGTATAGTTATAATCATTCGTATTCATTATAAATATCACATAAAACATGTGTTTTGAGGCGCCACTATTTCTTTTAGTGTGGTAATGTCTTTATGAATCACGTACAAAAATGCCCCTATTGCGATTCTGGCTTCAGAACGTCTGCACGCGCGCCCGTGTTGAGCTCTAGCGTTATCGCAACTTTCATCTGTGACGTAATTCAACCTTGGCCGTAGTCGCCGAAAGATAAGACCGGGAACGACGTCCACAGAGGGTTCTAAAGACCACGGCTTCTGGTTGAAAATATTTCTTAGTAAAATGAGCTATGTAGTTGCGTGGGTTTTATGCGGTTGCATTATTTTTGTGAATTTGATATCTTTGACACATGTAGAACATTTCTCTAATAAAAATCTAAGTGCAATGAATATCACGTAACTATTCTTAACGTAATAAGTGTGCTTGGACAGCGTTTTGAGAAATACCGGTGATAGCTCAGTGCGGTCGAGCCAGACCTACAGACTACAGGGATCCGAGTTCAAATCCCAGTAACTCTGGAATTTTTTACCTCCACGTGTAAAGAGTTACGTAATGCCGTAGGAGGAAGTGTCGAAATTTTCACAGAAAACACGTTTTGTAAGTAGCTAGTTCGAAAAAAGTGGATTGTTGGTATTGTTCTTTTATTTTCTATACACAAGGCTGTCAAAACGCTTGTTTTTTGAACCCGAAAAAGTGATTTTCCAAAACCCCTCTTTGTGAATCCGTCTTCGTGTGAGTAATTCTAGAGCCTTAAGTAAACACGATTTTCACCAAAATGGATATTCCTTGAACGATCTGGCTAATATTACGAATCTTCGAATTTGAAACGAATCTTTTAATTTTGAAGGTACTTTACACCAAACCCCATCATATTTACATAATTTTCTCAAAAAGAGCTCCAATTTTTCTGTAAATCTATTCCTCGAAGCACAAGATGTTTAAAGGTGGCGTACGTTCAATTTTGGGCGAACGATCTGAATTTTCGAAAATTGCAAACAAATACCTATTAACATTGTCGAAAACAAATACTAACGCTAGAGATTTTTGTTTCATTAAATCTCTTTTTAAAAATAAATATTAAATTAATGTAAATTAAACACTCCACTCTCTCCTAGTAATGATCCACTCTTCACTAGTAATGATTGCTGCTATTGGGTCTAACCGCTTCATTATTCTTTGGAGTGCTACTGTTTTCTAAATTTTTTTTCCAACAGTTTTATCTCAAAAGTACTAGATGAGAACAGTTGATATCTGGGGTTGAAGGGATGGTGTTAGCTCCTATTGTAGGCCTGATTCCTTGTGATTCCAGTGAAAAATCAGTAACTGCACTGAAACAGTAGAAGCTCCCGTCAATTGATAATCATAAGTGAATCACCATGTACTGGGTAGCGAGGAGAATGAGGAAATCTATATAAATTGTCACCTGCTCTTTCTTTCTCAGATAAACACTTGGAGAGTTTATCAACATCAAATCGGAATTTTAGCGCCTTTGATGTAATATTAAACATAAAAAAATCCCTTCCAGTTGTCTGCGTGTTAATTTTTAGTGTATCAAAATAGCCCCGACACCCGTATTACATTAGTCTCTTAAGTTGTATCATATTAGCCCCACAAATTTGAGGCTTATATATCATGACACGATTAATATTATTGCATTATTTTAACGCAGAAAAGAATATTAATTCTTTCTTAATGATAACCTATTTTCAAAAATATCGTGTCACAAAAAATAACGAAGTAACATCAAAAGATTTATATCACGGTGGTAAAGTTTTTGACTGAAAAAATTAGGCATTTTAGTTTTGATTTTTTTCCTCCCAAATATTGTTACATTCTGAGTGTTTGCTATATGGTCATTATAATAGAATATATTTCCTATCATTTGCCATTTTCTTGTTAATTTTGGACATAAATAAATAACAACTCTTAAAGTGTAATACATTAACCCCAATTTTCTACTGTATAATATTAGCCCCGACTGATCTTTATAACATTGCCGAAAACATGAACGCTAGAGATTTTTGTTTAATGAAATCTCTTTTTAAAAATAGATCTTGTATTAAGATAAATTGAACACCCTGTTTTTTTTTAAACTGCAAATGCTTCACTTTCTTTTCGCATCGGAAAGGAGTAGTCTTGTAGGTAGTCTTGTCGTGTACCTGGTGGTGAGGGGGAACCGTGTCAGGTGAGTTAACTTAAAAGACCCGAGTTCGAATCCCGACGGGTAGAAAATATTTTCTGCTGCAGTAGGTCTTTTTTTTTGTTTCTTTTTTGCAGGTTCACATAGTCCGTATTGAATATTGCATAGCAATTACGAATAATACGTGAAAATATATATGCTGTTGAGGCAACACTTGTTTTGAACATAAAACATTTTCTAAATAGTATGTATAGTAAGATAAACTTTATTTAGGTGAGTAAACTTAGACTATTCACTTTGATTCTCTAAATTAAAACTTGACGTAACTGAGAACAGTGTCGTCATAAGAGTTATTATGATACATATATCCTTTATTTTTAAAATCTTAGGCCTTGAAACGCGTCTCAAATTAATTATTAATATAATAGCAATAGCTATTTATATATAATATAATTTCATAATTATTTCCAAAGAACCGGAACGCCGTTCCGTCGCGTACCAACAGAAATCAAGCGTTTTTTTACAGGATATTCGGGGAAGAAATGTAGAATCTTCGCAAAATAGCTGTTAAGACAATTTTAAGCTTATTTTGTCTAATAAACTACACGGATATTCCAAATGGCTAAGCCGCAATAATTATTCAAAAGTTGGTTTGGATATATGTTTTCTAGGCAACTATTTGCGTTGTAGAAGCATATAAACACTTCATTAATATCTAAATTGTTTATGATTAACAAAATAAACGAATACATTCGATCAGAAAGAAAAATTAACCTAGAAATAAAAAAGCACCCAATTTTCACAGTTCGACTGCTTTTTTATTTCTCGGTTAATTTTTTTCTGAACTTATATATTAATTTATATTGTTAATAATAAACATGTTACATGTTTCTGGTCTGTTTACATGATTCTAGAATGCAAAGTTTTGCGTAGAAATCATATTTTGAAACCAACATTTGCGCGTTTATTGCAGCTCAGTCATTCAAAATATCTATGTAGTTTATTAGACAAAGTATGATTAAAATTGTTTAAACAGCTTTTTTTAAACTCTAGATGTTTCCTTCCCCGATACTCTGTATATCCATGCTTCTTTAAAACCAAAAACAATAAGTTGCGTACTGAAAACTAATTAATTAAACCCATGGCAGTATAACTGTTAACATAAGTACTGTCACACATCTTTCGCAGGATAAGGAGTAAAATTTAAAGAAACATTATAGTTCACGTGAATTTTGACAAATTGCGTCTTACTTTCTATGATATTCAAATGGTAACATTATATTGCAATATTCAATTGGTTAACAATTTCGGCTAAAGAGTCTTGTTTGATAATTCTCCAATTTCGTATTGTAATAAGATATCTTATGATACTCACGTCGTAAATAACTATTTGACAACTATTATGTTTAGTGTATGTGTCTAGCAGGTTTTGTATTATTCTGAGAAACTGGATCATACGAATCACGTTTACTACGTTATTTACACAGGAGCACATGAATCTCAAAAAAGTATTTAATAATATAATCCTTGCTGATAAATCAACGTTTTATTGATGATTTTAATTTTGAAAATTTTCATTAGTTTGGATGTTTAAATATAGGTATCACACGTAATTACATGTCTGTTAAACACGATAGCATTATATGAAGCAAGAAACATTGTTTTTCGTTTGATCATTCAACTTCATCAATCACTCAAAATTACTTTAATTTTCTCTGCTTATCAGTTTTTTAATCTCAGATCTTCGATTAAGACATGAATCAAATAACATCGTAGATATTTGAGTGTTTTAAAAATAATAACGTGAATAAATGCTTATATTTATTGAATTGGTTTTATAATAACCTGTAAAAACATGGGTTTTCTGTTGGTTTTGGGGATGTTGAAATCATTCAAATAGTAAAGGCAATGTTAAGCTGGTGACTTTTTAACATTGTTTATTTCATATTTTTCTTAGGGATAGTTTATAATGGTTAAACGTTTTCAAAGAGTGCACCTTAGATACCTCGAATGGCCCGTTTCCGTTTAATAAACCGCTACGTTCTCCCTGTACAGATGGTCGTGCAAAATTCAAGGTTTTGATAGATTCGTAGAATGGCGGCCAACAAACCACCTTCGAACTCTGACGATACTGAAATGTAGTCTGTGTTGGGAAGGTCATATCACTTGACCACCAAGTTCGTTCTATGTATTTTCACTGGGAAATGCTAGTGCATTGATATTTACTAAACTGTAAACAAACGCTAAATCTCTTTGAATTGTTATAACATCTGTTTTGCTTTCTTTTAGTAATATCAACTCGTTTTACCAAATACGTGAGTTTGTTATATTTTTACACGCTACAATAATTTAATTTTACAAGTATTTATTTTCAAGCATTTAGGAATTCATGAAATTTCATTTAAACGTTCGCCAATCTAAAAACATTTTAAATGTATATTAAATATATTAATGTTGTTTAAAAATATGTATTAACAATGCGTAAATTTAGCACATAAAGCTCTGATTTGAATATTATACAATGAAATCATCAAATTAACAGTTTTAGAAAGGAATGATAAATTGAATTGAAAATATTAACTTAAAGTTTATATACGTTTATTTAGAAATTTCTATACTTGTGTAAATATTGTGATGTGTGATTCTACTCATGTGATCTTTCAAAACACAAAATTGAATATTTCTGTATTTGAAAACCTTAACACTACCTTCATCCAATCCAGTGCAGTTTATAGCAAACAGCTAAGCAATATGTTTCCCTATTTTTTAATGGTAATGGTTAAACAAGAGGAACAAATAGTTTCTGACTCTCGGTGTTAACAGGGGACTTAAAAAAAATTAATAATACAGTTATTCGGTTGCTCAACATCCCTTTGATAGAAAAACAGAAACAATTGTTTGGGCGTAATGCACCTTGAAAAATATTTTTTTTATAATCAATTCCTTTCCTATTTGATAAACATATCGACTTGCAAATTGTAGGACTTATAAGAGAATATAAAAACCAAATAAAAGTTATGCTCATACTCGCCGTAAAAATACGAATTTAGCATAATTAAATTGGCCACAGAATTTGTTTACAAGCAAGTGCATTTTAAGCGTATGTGGCATGCAAAAGCGCGGCATTGGAGAACTGTTTTTTCAGTATGCCCATCCCACGCTATTCTGCTAGCGCGAATGAATTAAGCGCAAACAAATGGGGTCTACTAAGATGTAAATTTCTTATAAACAATTACATATATCTCGAGAACGAGATATAATAGCACCGAACGGATTCCGGAATTTTGCATCACATTTAAACGCCATTCAGATTAGACAATAAAAAAATTTGCAACAATTGAAAATTTATAAACAATTTCCAAATTTTGCAAATCTAAAGGGGGAGAGTCTCCTGATGTCCCAGAACCAAAAACAGCGAATTAACAATTTTGCAACAATTTATAATTTTATAAACAAATTCGAAATATGCGTTAGAACGGCCGGGAAGGCTCCGCAAATTGTGCCTGAAATGAGTATCTCAAAATAGAAGTTTGTCAGGAGTTACAAATCGATTACTAAAAGTTAGAATAATTGTTGCTAAAATTATAAATATTTACTGGTCTATAGAAAATCATTCTGGACGGAAAACCCCGCTTAGAAATATTTTCTTCGTCGTGGCGTACGCGCAGGCAAACTATCTCCTTCGGCAGGGAAATATGACGATATTTCCGTCTCGTACGTAAACGAACTAGCCCCCTCCCCCTGAGACAGTGTTCTTTCTGCCCCTTGGGATGTTGCACCAATCACAGACAACTGTGGTTCTACCTGCTAGCGATTGGTCAACGCGTCCCTCCCCCTGCCCTCCCCAGGCCGAGGGGTGTCCAAGTTTGTCGGCGCGGTGTGGAAGATAGAATTTTGAACGACATTTTTTCTGAGGGAGAGAGGGTACAATGAGCGATTCAGCTAGTCATGCAGTCTTACCTGTACAGTTTTGTGGGAGTACGAGTGTATTACATTAACGTGTTTGCATCGATTGTAGTGATAGGCTGCATGTAATATAAATTATATGATTATTTGAAGCCACAAAAATGGTATTTCATGTACTGATCTAGATTTTTTATCGGAAAAAATGAATTTTCAGTCAATTCACAACGAATATCCCTTCACTTGTGCTTTTTATACTGTTATTTTATTAATCCGAAATTATAAATCATCCAGTTTGTAGTACACACTCCATACATTCCAGCCCAATTGATTAATTTGATCATTAAACATGAAAAGATTCAATGAAAATATCAAATGTATTGACACTATTATTGCTTCTAAAACACATATTCCCCACAAAAATAATATGCACGTTATATTCCCTCAAGTGTCAAACATAATAAAGAAGGAACATTGCATTTACTAAATGTTTGTCCCTTTATCAAATAAATTGACGCTTTTCGCAAACGTAATACGTTTCGCATGTAATTACTGGGTATATATAATGCAAAAGCGTTTCAGGTACAATAATTGTGAAATTAATATTGTGAAATAATTATGACCTGCCATGCACGTCTATATTAACTTAAAAATTAAATGTGGTATCTCTAATCTGAAACAATAATTAGTTTTCTCTGTGAGACTATAATTCAAATTATGCAAAAAAACAAAAAATAGTTTTGCTACATTAAGGACTAAAACTGACAGTTGATTTTTAAGTAGTCGGCTCAATGATCTACTTTATTTGCCACTGATTAAAGCCCTCTTAAGAAAACCAAATTTGGCCATCTTTTATACTGCAAAAGCTACCTTGTTACATTCCCTCTTTGTATCTTTATCATGTGCTTAATTATGGAATCTTCGATTGACACCTTGTTTTCCCACTCACTCCCGCCATTTAATCCTCGGCCTCACCCGTACCTATGATGACCTCATTCTAAATGTGCTACTTACTTCCAACCTTCCGACATTCACCTCCTTCCCCTTTACTCTTTTAACCCAATTTCAAGACTTCTCTCACCCTTGCAATTCCCTTATATGGCTCTCATTTGCATTACTCGTACCTGTCTTGTGAACGCACACTCCAAAAAGTACTCGACTTGTGCCAACGCCTAATGTCCTCCCACCCTCAATTTGCAAGCACGTTCAAATAACGATCACTGCATTTACCTGCGCATTCTCTTAGCGTTCGGCAAGTATACCTCTTATCCTTCGCCCTTTTATTGTGTAGACTCGTTTCAAACGGTCTCAAACCTGAATACGCTCTAACGCCCCATTCTTCCCTCTGAATTTTCTACACCATTTATTTCGAAACTTGTGGTGCTAGGCAGTACTTTCTCTCCGTGTTTTTACGCACAATTACGTGAAAAGTACTAAAGTCTTCGAAAATGTGTACATGACCTTACTTCAAAACCTATTTTTAAGAAATAGATTTTGAAGAGAAAAGAAGAGAAAAAAAATCCGCATGTTAAATATTTTAGACTCTCGAAAGATCAAGGATGTCGACGAACGTGACATCTACACTATTCTCTTAAACCTCTTTCACACTATCCAGTAAAAAATTTAATAAAAAACGATGGAGTAATTTTTTTTATTTTGCAAATTTCCCAGGACCTTCATGTAAAGTACTCCCCGAAATTGCAATATCGATTTAAAATTCAAGGGGCCATGACATCAAAATCGATTGGGTAATATTAATTTTAGAGAAAATCGGCTGAACTGTTTAGCCGCTAGCGATGTTCACAGGACAGAGAAGGACGGGCAGACAGACGGACGGACGGACGGACGGACGGACGGACGGACGCACCAGACAGAACGGCGTTTTGCCGTCAGTCGATTTTTCGGTAACAAGGACCCACAAAACATGGATTCTGGCTACATCACATAGAGGATACGTAGAGGATTTATTTCTCTAAGTGTAGTATTTGGATTTATCTACTTTTTCGTTACTAGGACCTTGTATTAAGGGTTTTTCTGCCGGAAAGTCGTCGTTTTCTTCGCGCAGCATTGCATATCTTTCTCTCAGCTCCGAAGGGAGAAAGTAAAAATGTGTCGCGAACTGTAGATCTGCCAGCCACTTTCCGCATTTCCTCCTTCACATCTGCCTCTTTTCTTATTCCGCGTCCATATGTGGCAGAGGAGCGGAGCGCCTGGCGCGCGGCCGCCCCCGCGGTTCCCCGCCCCCTCACGCCCAACGCCACGCCCTCGCCCGGGAGGCTGTCGCGGCGCGGCATTAGCAGTTATCGGCAGCTAACGAGCGGCGGCGCATCTCCAATGCAAATGCCCACGCCTCCATGTTCTGCCTCCCTGCGCCCCGCCCCGCCCCGCCCCGCCCCGCCCCGCCCCGCCCCGCCCCTCCCCGCCCCGCCCCGCCCTGCGCCGCCCTGGGCGTCGCTACCAAGGCCTCGTGCGCTCAACAACGTCCCGCCGCCGCCGCACGCTGACGTCACGGGTTCAACGGAACATTGGAGCAGCCGGAAGCACTGTTCCCGAAGAACATTAAACATAGTTAAGGGTTAATTTTGTGTTTGGGTATTTCAATGTGACGAAGAAAACATATTTATCTGCAATTGCTGCTTGAGTTACATTTTGATTGATTTGAAGATTTTTATCGATTTAATTTCGTTTAATTTTTACTTTAATTTTCCGTATTAACTTCTTTGTTACTTAAATATATTAATAATAAATATTGACTTTGATAACTAAAACAAGCGTTTTATTTTACTTTCAGTGAAATATTTCTAATAACTCAAATATTTTACACCATTTAACATTGAAGAAAGAAAAACATAATATTTTGATTATTAAAATAGCGCAACAGAATCATAAACTTAAATGAGGTTTACATTAGACAACTTAGTCCACTAAAACTTATGCTGTAACCCAAAAACAGATTGAGATAAAGAAGAATCGTAAGATTCTTCATGCCTTTTTCTTACAAATAATATATTTCTGGAAAACTTTGCATTTCCACTTATAGCATACAATTTTGATGAGAAAGTTACTTCTTAATTTACTATAATAAAAATAGTGAATGGACTTCATCTACCTCCGGTTTCATTGAATGGGGACTCTGAAGTAAACATTGTTTCATCTGGGTCATACAATGTGGATCTCGTGTGGATTTACAATACACCTCGTTGAACGTAATTGTGGGAGGTACTGTTTATTTGCTTTCCTGAGTAGCGTTTGAAAGCGCTGGTCGGCGTGCTTTGGGGCTGTCCCTCGGCCACAGACAGGCAAATGCGTAACGACCTGCAAAACCGCTGTTCCCAGGAACAGTAGCTGTCAGTCTGCGATATCCAGGCAAGCCTATTGCATTCGAAACATGTGTTGCGTTCATGATTCCGGGATTTTCCGACAGGAACTCGCATGTCAGTTTTTACAGCCTGTTATTTGTCATCAGCAAATATTTACACGAAACCCAGTATTAGAGAAATGCGTACAAAAGATAATATGGTGTATTTGGTTTTATTTCATCACTGCGTTCAACACGTCCTTCACATTTTTAAAAGATTTTAATTGCTTTTGAAAACTTAAATTTGGGTGTTAATGGGTAGAATTGCGTTGTTTTGCCTCCAAAATGTAACTGTTGAGAAAATAAAAAACTATTCACATTGCACGCTTTGAAATCAGGAAAATATAATGTAGTTCTCTTCAAAACAATTACAGACATGATATCTTGAAAATTATATCAGATTAATAGGATGACGTTGTTTACTAAGTTATTGAATCTTAAATCACTTTTTATGTTCCAGTACATGTACATATACATAAGTTTACACACAGCTTGGTGCATGAGCAATAGTAGTTCTTTTTTCCAATTTATGAACAAAAGGTATTGATACTTCAACGAATCGAATAAAACTTTCCCTGTATTGTGTTATTAGCAACAAAAATGTTTATGAATCTTTAAATAAGTTTTCTAATTGATTAGTATTTTTCATGCTTCATACTTTGTAAATTGTATTTGTTTCATTTTGAATTCGCTTGGAATAGTTTTATGACGACGTTAAGAAGAAAAAATAGTATCTACAAATTTTCCACCAAAATCTTCGAGAAATTCTCCTGGATCTCAAATTAAACATCAATAACAAATAGGGCCTACAAAATCCGTTTAAGGGCAAAGGCCTCCTCCTTCAGCAGGGTGAAGAGTTAGCTTTCACATCTACACAAAACGAAATTGCTTACACTTACACCAAATTAAAAGTTTTGCAGAATCTTAAAGGATTGCTTAGATTCAATTACACTTTGCACAAAGAAACAAATGACCCTCACTTAGTACGAATTATGAATCTCACAAAAAAATACTGAACCAATAATGTAATAAAACCTCCAAATATACTGAACTACTACTCACTGACAGCGTATTGGCGACGCCAGCCTTTCGTCAGCAACAATCAGTCTCACTGCTTGCCACCTCCTCTCTCATCCTGCTTTCTACGCGCTCCGCTTCTGTCGTTCATTCCGGAAGCGGTGACTCAGTGCAACAATTGATGTCACTACAGCGTCTCTGATCGGGAAGTCCTAGGTTTCCTCACCCGACGGTGGCAGGATTTTCGACCCTAGCTTGTCAGCTAGGTCGGATTCAGACGCTGTATGGAGGAGAATGCTAGCGGCCGGTTGCTCTGATCGGTAGTTTTCCGTGTTTTTTCCGTTCAACACCAGACGAATGCCGAAGCAGTACCCTAACAAATGGGCCACGGACCGCGCGCGATCTTTCCTTCCTCTTCCTTGTCCTATCCTCTCCCCTTACACACACACACTAACATGCAATACACTACCATATATTCCGGAAGACCGGTCGGGAGCTTAGAGCCTGTCCCGGCTGGGGCGGTGCCCCGCTGGAGGGAGAGTCCTGGTTGGGGGAAACCCCACTAACCGACGGTAGGTCGGCGCCGGATCTCGCCATCCATCAGTGGACGATCATCGCCATCTCTCGAGAAAAAACATGCAGTACACTAACGGGACTAATGACCAAAGCAGTTGACGTGCCCGGAAACACGAAAAAATCAATCCCTCAAATCCAACCACCGCCGGGTCTGAGCTTGCATCGCACCCCCCTTCCGCCCCTGTTCAGGCCGCTTCACAACTCCCTCCACCTCCGGTCTCTCAACTCGTTTCCCACCGCTCCCGGTAGCCACACGTTTCCCTTCATTCACCACCCAATCGCCGCTGGCTGCTCACCGCCTGTGGCTACTCCATTTAGCTACCTCCTATGAGAACTCTAGCACAAATGCAAGAATTCGGATCAGACCACCCGCGGTGGTCTGCTGCAACTCCACGCCTTTCGTTTGTCTAGAGCCAATGGTGCCCATGCGTGTCCCCCCTTCCCGTCATGCTGATTCGGTTGATTATTTTGCATTTCCAAATGCGTCATTAGTCCCGTAAGTGTCTAGTATGTTTTTTATCACGGGAGTTGGCGGTTTCGTTTCTCCACTGGATGGCAAATTCCGGCGCCGATCTACTCATAGGCTTTTCCCCAGCTAGACATTTCATACCAACGAGGCAGCGCCCCAGATATGACAAGCTCTAAACTCCCGATGGTCTCCCGAGGTGTGTAGTAATGTAGTGCTTATTAATGTAAGTGGGCGTAAGTAAGAGCGGGGTATGTAAAATGCGGAATAGGAGGAAAAGATTAGTTAAACCCATATGTAAAATGCGGACCGACCCAGAAAAGGGTATATGTAAATTGCGGACCGACTACCTGCCCTTCCAGGTAAAAGTGGAAGTTGCCCAGTGGCCTAGCGCGGGGCCGGCCGGTCGGCCGGCCCCATGCGGCACTTTTAGGGGGCCGCAAAATTCCACAATAAATAATAATAATAATAATAATAATAATAATAATAATAATAACAATAATAATAATAATAATAATAATAATAATATCTTGTAAAAATTTGAACCATTTCATTTCATAATTTGTGGCACCTACAATTCGGACCGATTGAAATGGGGACGGAATCTTTGATAACTTAATCTGTGTCTTCTTTAAATTAATGTATCTTAATGACTAGAGACAATATTTCCAAGCAAATGCATGTTTTTATTTCAGCTTCGTAGAGATTTCAAAGTTTATA
This sequence comes from Teleogryllus occipitalis, assembly GCA_011170035.1. Taxonomy (NCBI): domain Eukaryota; kingdom Metazoa; phylum Arthropoda; class Insecta; order Orthoptera; family Gryllidae; genus Teleogryllus; species Teleogryllus occipitalis. The sequence goes on from BLKR01003819.1 coordinate 22,453, forward strand.
AATATATGTTTCATGAAGAACTCGTCTAAAAATGCATAATTTTTCCGTGCTTGTTTGCATGTTTTGGTAGATTTTTGGAGAAATACATGCATAATGCATGTTTGGTCATTTTTTTACATTAATACTGCATATTTAAACTCCTATCTAGCATATTAAGTACTTTCTTATTATCTATGTCCATAATTTATGAATATTAAAACTGACGCATATTTTGTATAAATAGTATATTGATCTTAGATCCTGAGAGCACGCAGCTGTCTTATTGTTATACTACACATTTTAACCTTTCGTTACACTACTTGAATTTGCGACGCGAGTACACGTACGGGGAGCAACGATCGCGAAATGAATTTGATAATTCTACACCATGTGATATGTCGCAAAGGACAAGTAAGACAAGTTTCGTAATTGTGAAGTTATTTGTGAAGTATAAAATAGCACCTTCAAAGGCTTCGTGTGCAACACTTCTCAAAGAATTGGTAAATGGAGTAAGAATTGGAGTAAATGTATTTATTGCAACTGCTGTAATAAAGAAGTAAGAATGCTGCACTGTAAAAATTGACCAGTTAAAAAAATATATCTACTGGTGGAGTTTTCCTAGTCGAAATATTTGGTGCTAAAATCGAATGTTGCTGCAGAAATTATTGAATTTGAAAGACTGAAACTTAGAAAACAATATCAATGAAGTAGATATGAAACAAAAAAAAAACTTTAATTTTTCTCGAAGTGAAAATAATTATTTTCGGGATACTATTAATAATTTTTTAGCAGTTTTGAGATTTTTTCTCAAATTGTTTTGTAGAAAGGAGTCATTAAAAATTGTTGAAGACATTAAAGTGTCTGGAATTAATATTTGGAGATTGGGATGAGTTTGCTAAAAACAAATTACATAAAGGGTTAAATACAAATCATGACTTAAAATTTCTCCAAAATGTAAAAAAAAAAAAAAATTGTGGTGAAAAATCAGAAAATACAGAATTTGACCTTATATTGGCTTAGATTTCGTCTTCGAAATATTCTCCAATTTCGTGTTGTGGCGTAAAAGGTATGTTTTTCGTATCAAAAACATTTTTTTCTGGCAAAAGAATGAATTTGACACAGAACCGTTTAGAATATTTGTTAATTGTTTACTTTTACAAAAGGCAATTTAACTAAAAATTTAAATGCGAAAGAAATTGATTGTGCATGTTATGGCCATTTTCACCCTGCATCGTGCATATTTTGCTATTTTGGCTATTTGATAGTGCATGTTTGCATGCATATTTTAGTATTTGATAGTGCATGGAAATCCTGTTTCTATTAATGACATATTGCTCATTGTACCGACTGGCTACACAGTCTATACTGGCTTGTAGGTATTCTCCGTATTTTTTTATTTTGTGTTTGGATTGTTAATGATTAATATTCATGGAGAATGACTCCTATCGTGTAAATAATAGGGTTGAATATTGTATAATAAAACCTACAAATTAGATTACAGTACGGATAAATCCCTTCATGGAAGTCCGCGAATGATGCTTCGACAATGCAAAGAAAGTGTCATTGATGAATCATCAATCGTCCAATTCACATTAATTTAATCGTATACTTGTATACGTATGCACGTTCCAAACTAATTTTAGTGCTCATAACTACTTGTAGTGATTATTAAGTTATTGAACTTTGTTTAAAAATGTATTGTTCGTGTACGTATACATTCGACTATGCGAGTATTAAATATTTTAAGAGAATTATTAAAAAGTAGACGATTGAAGTTGTAGTTAAAGATAAGTTTTGTTTTTATTTCTAAAAATTACATTATTTATTATTATTAATTATTTTTCAATAAAAATATAAATGATAACAGAATCGTTCTAGTTCTAATTGGAAATCGATTTGTGTTTTATATTCAAATCGCTAATAACTGAATCATGTCGATCGTCAAGGTATAATCACAAGTAGGGGGCGGATTGTGATGACCTAAAACATCGCCAAAAACGTTCAATTAAAAGCTTACAGGGACCCGGAAGGACCTATTCCTACAATGTTAAATTCAAGGAACATTTTGCTTCAAACTAGTATATAGCCTGCACTAGAGGAGTGGTTTTTTTACTGTAGTTTCTTGGCTATATTTTAAATGTTTATCATAGGATTTTTAAGAAATTTTAATTTGTTGTAGATACGAAATTTTAAAACTATAATATTTACACCCACATTTTTTATTATTATGACGAACGTAATTTGTTTAAATAATAGATATAATAAAAAGACTACGATAAAAGTTGTAGTTTGACTTAGGAAAGATTGCCTAAGAGTTTGAAGTCAGTAGCTCTAATAGTTCAGGAAATAATGTTTCTTATATATATATAAAAAAAAAAAAACTTAGGGAATCAGGCTTCAAAGTTTGCTATGTATTGCCAGTACATTCCAGGTCCATATGATGGATTTTCAGAATTATTCGACATTTACTATTTTGTTTCTTTTTCACTGATGTCATGGTGTGTCTGTCTTGCTTCTCCGTTTCCCTACCCTGGTTTCCTCCCCTAGTTTCCTTATTTCTCCCAATGTAAAGTAAAAAAACGGAGATAATTCCACATCAGCAACCGAGCATAGCAAGGCCGGCTCTCAGCATATCATTTAATGTAAAAAAACAACAACTTAGAAACAACTTACACATAAAATGATTACATCATTGAAAAGGGGAAATGTTGGAAAAGTGAAAAAATCTACATTTTTTTATTTATCATTTTCCGGGTCCCCTTCAAATTTTATAAAAAGCTCTAAAAGCAAAGAAAAATGACGTAAAAAATGTTATTAAAACCATTTCGCATGAACTACTCAAGCTGTTGGATACGTTACTGATGTGATCCAGGCTTCTTCTATTCATTCAAGTGAACTCAGCTTTAAAGTTTGTGGTTTGGATTGTTCTTTTCCTGGAAATATCTGTCTTACTATCCCGAAATCGGCTCATCCGAGAGTTGCACTGATAGGCGTCGCAGGAACCTTAAATTACATACAACTGCTGAGATTACAATTTTTGAGCAAAGAAATCGATTAGACTACTCAGGAATTCTGTGAAGAACCTTTGTTGCATCTCGTAAATATTATTATATGCAAATACCTTGAAAATGATATTAAAATCGATGAACCCAGCGAAAAATGCATTATAAATTACGGAAAAAGGTAAAAAATTACATTAGTGAATATCGCCGAAAATACAAAAATGACGTATGAAATGGGACACATTCTTTTGTCACAACATAAAATTAATTTCTATACTAAACGGTATTTTTCTAAAGTAAAAAGAAAAAATTATATTTCATTAATATCCGTCCCCTAATCTTAAGTATTTTGAACATGTTATATCAATATAAGTGCATACGTGTAAGAATTTTTGTAATAAATGTTATTATTATATTGTAAAACATTTATACATGGCTTTTTGTTTGTAACCTGCACAATACACAATAATGATGATTGTTCTTTTTGAAAAATTCCTTAAAATTACAGTATATTTCAGTTTTTTAAATTGAAATACCTAAAAAAGGGGGCGGCCAATTTTCATCGGTCCCGGACGGCTGACATCACGCTACGGCACTTTATTTTCGAAGAACATTTTTATTGTCATTATTTATAAAACACAACTTCCTTCCCAATTTTCCAGACTTAGGACTGGCATACTTCTTTTGAAATATGGTTTGGTTAAAGTTGGTTTTCAATCAATTCAATCATTCGCTGATTGAATGAATTTCGTCATTTTGTTGTACTATTCTTTGTTGTACCTATCATTTTGTTGTGCTAGTCTTTTTATAACTGGCCGTATTAAGCCCTTGTCAATTAAATAGGAGATGCTTATAGTTTCTATGGCTTGCATAGATGTGCAGCGTATTTTACAAAGCACATTCTGCTTATCTTGCCATTTTTGTATTCTTCCTTTTTCTCAGCTAATGTTCTATAAAGCTGAAGGCGAAATTTGGACACTCTTTTATTGGTTTCTTTGGTTTTCATTTTGATGTAGGAGCGAGTCAGGAAGATTTTCAATACTTCAATGAAGTCGAAAAGGTTAGGATGAGGGGAGTAGAAATGAGAATTGAACTGGGCATGGAAGGATTCACAAGCATTTGTAGTTTGCTCTTGAGGGTCTTCTTTAGTTGCCCATATTTCTGGAGGAAAATCACTATTCTCATCAATGTAATTTTCAAACAAATAGTCTGAAAATTTCTCAACTTTGGGGTGTTGAGGTTGTATCGAAACAAAATCGTAAGCGAAGCAGTCTCCAACGTCGCTCGGCTCGAGATATGAAAGTCCAAAAATTAACCTCAACCACTGCCCAACTTCGCTGTTTTCGTCTTTATACTCTCTACCTAAGCCCAGCTTTTGAATTTTTCGGTACCATGATTGCCCCAGATGAAATCTACAGGCGATCAATACGATGTTTGGCCATACGAAACGCACAGCATTTTGCGCTGATTTTTCAAAATCAGCCACGACGACTTCAGGCATCAATGCACAATTGAGTTCAAGGCTCTTGGTCTTTAAAAAATTGAACATTGCAGTGTACGTTTCTTCTCGCTTATCTGGTAAAAAACAAAATGCTACTGGCACATACACTCCATTTTGAATTACATGCACCGTATAGAGCTGCAACCAAAACTTTGTACAACACTGAAAAGTTCCATCAATATAAATTTTCGCAGAGTTGCACAAGTATTTTAGCATTGTTTCACACGAAAAAATTACAATTCCGGACTCTCTGTCATTAACAAGCAAAAATTGTTCAGATTTTAGAGTAACTAGTTCTGTATTATCTAAGATATCCATTGCCTCCTCTCTACTTTTAGGAACAGCTGGTTTCTTCTTTCTTCTGCTGTTGTATAAATTCCGGCGTATACGCGCAATATCGTTGTCATTTAATGAATCGAGAGCGTTCACATTTTCTTCGATTGCTAAATGAATAATCTTAGAAGGTTTCTGGAATAAATCATCTTGTGCTTTCCTCTTGGCACTGTTGCTCACAATCTTCTTGTTTGTCGTCTCACTGTTGATATCGTGAGAGTGGATAGTATCCTTCCGTGAAACTACATATCCACCAATGAAAGTGTACACTTTTGCGTTGCACAACTTCACTGTACATGCCCAAAAGCACTCTCCACTTTTCTTCAACACTTTTTTCATCCGGTACGTATATCCATGTTCGTCTATCACCATTTCTTTCCCTTTCTGCGTAACACCAGGTTTCACTTCCATCTTCGAAAAAACTTTAACTGTGTTGCTACTTCAAAGCTCAGAAAGTGAATGAGACCATTGCGATCTTCGGACCTCTCGAAAAATCTCCGTCTGCCAAGTGAAGGGGAAGGCACAAGGAAATGCTGGTCAGATGCGCGTCGGCGGCGCCCTTAAGGCGCCTACCTGTATTTCCGTACCCTCCGACCTTTTCCTTAACTGAGAAGGTTTGGTCCGCATTTTACATACAGAATTAGAAAGTAAGTTTCACGAGATAAGATGAAGGGATTATTTCGTCCGCATTTTACATACGCCCGAAATGCCGGGATATGGTGCTTGGGTGCAGGGATTAACCGATGTAGTTCAACTAAATGGGATGTAGACGATGGTTGCAGCTGTGAAGGCACTTAAGTTCCTAGGTGATACGTGATCTGGTTGCATTGTCTTTGAAACGTGCATCCAATAGAATCCAGCTTACTATTAAAAACACGCTAAAGGATTAATAACATGCAATAAAGTGCTTCATGTTGTTCTGCTTGAATTCATAGCAATAAAACAAGGGAGTAAATATCCACTTTCATTACAGTAGATGAGAGATAAAGGAATCATAAATCTATCGATACATTGGGATTTTTTTGATCAACAACACGGAATGCATTATAGAACATTAAAGTTGCATTTTTGCAAAAATGTAATTATTTCAGTCATAATTAAGAGTATCAGAACGTAGATCTTTGCATCTTAAACAAAGTGTTTAAGGGAATATAATAATGCACTAAAACTCGAAACATTCAGCCAATTATTACCTGCTCATCTAATGTAATGCTAATTTTGCTCCTTCAAGTTTGTTAAAATTCTATTTCATCTTCGAGTGCTACAGTCCATCCCGATGAGAATTAACTAAGATTAAACATTACTTTTGACAGTAATATGCCTTTTATATGAGGTACGGAAATATTGTGAAATAGTTGTAAATTGTGTTAAGGATGTTACTCTTTTGGGTCTTGAACTCGGTAATTATCATTTAATAATAACATGACTTGCTTTTTCCATTATTCGACTTTAGTTTCTTTCAATTGTATTTAGGTAGGAAACGGGTCAAAGTATCCAAGGTTATATTGCACTCATATTCTCTACGTATTATACGATATCTTTACGTACATTACAATTATCTCTAAAAAAAAAAAGCTTCACCCAGTTTGAAAAACCATGACGCACCAATTACAACCGAACGTTCGCTTTTCTTGCCAACTCAGAAATAAATCTGCAGAAAGTTATAAAACTTTGTTATGTTCCGCTCGCCCTCTCATTTCAACGTATCTTAAACAAGCGAAACTTCTCGAATTAGTGAAACCATTGTACTCCCAAACGTATCAAAATTCTCCTCACTCACAAGATACAAATAAAAACCAGAACATTCGGAAATTCGAAGCTCTTAGAAACGCCTCATTTGTTTCGTTGTGAAAATTACTACTATAACGTTTGGAAAAATATGCAGTCGTAATTCATCGATTAAGCTTACGAGCGAACGGAATTATTCGTGGCATAAAAGTGGTCAACGTCCACCTGTTCGGACGCGGTATGTTGGGGTGCGGGGAACAAAAGAATGGTGGTCTCTGGGCGAGATTCCACCTGCTTGCGCTCCCACGGCGAGGAGGGGGGAGAAGGCGGGCGCCTTTCGTTAAAATGTAAACATGTGGGAGAGGAGTGCTGTAATGGCGATTAAACAACTCTCGGGCGCCGGGGTTCGCCCCTCGGGACACGCGCACTAATTCCGACGCTTCCCGACCGTGTTCTCGCTCGCCCGCACGCCTCCGGTCACCCCCCCCCGCCACGCCCCCCTTTGCTTCGCCTCCTACGTTTCGTGCCGCCGCCTTATCGACCATTTGCACTTAAGCTCCGATTTAAATAGAGTGGTATTTCAAGGTCACTAGCAGGAAGGTGAGGAGGGGTGACACTCATCCAATCCGCAGCTCCAATACCAAAAATTTAAGTTGTAGCCAAGGGGTCGAAAGCAGTGGCGTAGCGTGGTAATTTTTTTTCTGGATAGGCTCTAGAGCAGATTTGATTATTATTAATTGCCATGTCTCAAAGTGACAATTATTGTCTAATTTGTCGTTTATTATTATTACTTTTACTATTACAATTATTATTACTTTTACTAATACAATTATTATTACTTACGTACTACAACTAATAAAATCAGTTTCTAGCAACACCCCTGAAAGTAAGATGATACTTTAAGAGAGATTCTTGAAAAAAAATTGTCGCCGTTGATAATTTGGGCCAGGAGAGTTTTCATAAAGAGGTTGAAGAAATACATCTTTCACTGCCTGGAAAAGGTTTATTTAAAAAAATTATAGAACCAAATAGGTGAACAGCCGGTTTAGTGTAATTACCAATTAATTTATTTCCCACTCTTTTGTTCATTTCACTTACACGAGTAACTTAAAGATATTTAAAATTTTATAATAAATAAGATAATCACAAATCATTTAATTTATTTATAAGCAAATTCCAAGAAGAAATATTCACACTATCTTTAAGATCCCAACCTGTGAGGTAACAACTTGTATATTAAAGGCACTCGTTTGATTGCATTTCTCGCGGTCCACTCATCCAGTCACCTCTTTCAAGGTTTTCGGATTCAATAAGAGGTTAGTCATTCCGATAAGCTGCATTGGTGTATGTGTGGATGTGCGCCTGTCGTATTGGTGTTGGAGCGTGGGCCCGCCACAAGCCACGAACGAACGCGATGATTCCCGATTGGCCGGACTTCGGCTCGGTGTAGCCGACCGTAGCAACAACGTATCTGCGAGCTAGGTCGAATTCAGTCGCTGTCTGGAGGAGAATTCTAGAGGCCGGCTGCTCTGATCGGTAGTTTCCCGTGGTTTCTCTGAACACCAGGCGAATGACGGAGCAGTACCCTACCAAATGGGCCACGGACCGCGCGCGATCTGTTCTTCCTCTTCCTTGTCCTATCCTCTCCCCTTACACACACGCTTACACTAACATACACTACACTACCACATATCCCGGGAGACCGGTCGGGAGCTTAGAGCTTGTCCCGGCTGGGGCGGTGCTCCGTTGTTGGGAGAGTCCTGGTTAGGAGGAAACCCCACTCGCCGACGGTAGGTCGGTGCCGGATCTCGCCATTCAGGGGGGGAAGATCACTGCCATCTCCCTAACATGCACTATACTAATGGGACTAATGACCAAAGCAGTTGACGCGGCCCGGAAACGCGAAAAAATCAATCAACGTATCTGCATCTCGCGAGCACACGTACTGCGCATGCGTTGAAGGCTCTGAACGCTACTGCCTACCTCCTATGACGGGTAAGTTCGCAATTAAGCGGAAGGTTCAAGCCGCAAAACCTACGTGAAACGTGGTAATTATGAATTGAAAAAGTATCTATAAGCATATTATGAAGTAACGAGAACAGATTTTGTTTTTCATTAAATGGTTGGGTAGACTCCGCCTTGCAGCCTAACAGGGAGCTACACCACTGGTCGAAAATTTCACCCTTACCGTCCAGCTCAAGGCCTCGATTGGAGTATATTTTTACAGTGCTGCGTATCGGCTGAGGTGGCTCAGGGCATCAATTGATGCAACTGCAGTGCCTCGGACTGGGAGGTCCTAGATTTGAGTCCTGACGGTGGCGGTATGTTCGGCACTAGCTACATAGCTCGGTCGAATACTTTCGCTGTCTGGAGAAGAATTCCAGCCCCCGGCTGTCTGATCGGTAGTTTTCCGTGCTTTCTTCGATGAGTACCTGGCGAATGCCGAAGAAGTACCCACAGCAGTACAACAAACGAGTTACAGACCGCGCGATCTTTCCTTCCCCTTTCTTTCCTATCCTATCACTTACTTACACACACTTACATGCACTACATTACCACACGTGCCGGGAGACCGGTCGGGAGCTTAGAGCTCGTCTCGGCTGGAGGGGTGCCCCGCTGGTGGGAATACCTGGTTGGGGAAAACCGCGTTAGTCGACGGGTGGGTCGGCACCGGGTTCCACCATCCAGCAGGAGAAGATCACCGCCACCTTCCGAGCAAACATGTGCACCATACTCACGGGAATAATGACTTAAGCCGTTGACGCACCCGGAATCACTAATCAATCAAAAAAGTTGTCTTGTTGACAAAAAAGTTGTCAAATCAAGAGTGTGTCTTGCAGCTTAACGCGTAGTTACGCCACTATTCCCATCTCCACAATTCTCTGCCCGTCGCCCCCGTCCTCCACATGCCCCCGTACCACCGGGGGCCCCGCTTCCGCCGGCCGGGGCGGCAGCCGGCTCCCCGCCTCGAGCCACGCCGCGCCGCGCGTCGCGTAACCATCCACCGCCCCTTCGCAGCCGCCTGCACTCCCTCGCGGCCACGAAATCAACATTCTTCAATGAGCTGCGCGCGCTTTATGGGGCGGTGGCGGCGGCCGCGCTGCCTCCGGCCGCACGAAGACCTCGGCCCGACACTCGGCGTCGTAGCCCGCTCTTGATTGACTGCGAGGGGGGATGTCCAAAGCTGCAATACAGCTCACCACTACAGAGACATGCGTGGTGGAATGAAAAGGAAGTGCTGTGAAATATGGTCAAATGGCCATCTTCATCAAGAGGTTTCCATTAACGGCCTATTTTGCATGGAAGCGATAGTTGTTGGGGTTTTTTTTTTTTTTTTTTTTACGTACGACACGCAAATTTTTTCCCATTTAAAAAAGGTTACTCAGATCTGTAGCCACTGGACATGTACTATATTGCGTAGATTCGTCTGTAGAAGATATCAATAGCAACTGTAGAAGATATCTGAGCAACTTCGATCGATAATAATAGAATAAGAATCGGAAAAGTGTTGAGGAATACAGTTGATTTACTATCTTCTTGCGATGGTACGTAATGTCAGATAACTTCCAATAGTGGCATCTAGAGTTACATATATCGCAGGGGGATTATCATGTTCCAGAATCTTAAAATAATGACCAATGAAATTTCATTCCAATCTTCATTTTCCCTTCACACTTTATGAAAGATCTTTCTTTTGACACTGTTCAGAATCTCGAGTTACGGGCAAACTTTGCCGCATTACCACAATCAGCTATAGATTGATTGTTGCTCTGGTGTCCCTTGAGTGAATGTTTTAAACCGGAAGGTGGCGGTGTTCTCCTCACGCCGGGACGTAATACCCAGCGCCGTCCCACACGTCAGCTATTTCAGCTGTTCCCACAATTTTTCTCAACATGTTCGAGTGTTCCTGTGTCAATGGGGCACCGCTCGAGGTCGGACCAGACCTCAGCTCTCGACTGATCTGTCATGTTTAGTACAGTAGTTTATGTAGGTGCAAGTTGTGTGTGTAAGGGGAGAGGAGGTGACAGGAATGATAAAGGAAAGATCATCGCGAGGGGCCCGTAAAGGCACAACTCCGGCATTCAACTGATGTGCGGGGAAATCCAGAACAACTACTAATTAGAGCAGCAACCCGCTAGAATTTTCCTTCAAATATTGATTGAATTCGACCCAGCAGTGTAGCTAGTTCAACCACTGTCGAGACTCGAACCGTATATTGTCAGACCGCATTACTTTAATGTAAATTATATTAATGATTTCGAACGCACATTAAATTTAATGCACCCATGTACATTAGGATACAAGAGCCAAAGCATTATGATTGATTAATTGTAATTCCGGGTGCGTCAACTACAATGGTCATTAGTCCCGTAAGTGTAGTGCGTGTTTTTGCTCGGGAGGTGACTGTGGCCACCTGCTGGATGGCCAGATCCGGCACCGACCTACCGTCGGCTAACGGGGTTTTCCCCAACCAGGTATCTCCCACCAGTGGGGCACTGCCTCAGCCGGGACAAGTTCTAAGTCCCCGACCGGTCTGCCGGCATGTGTAGTAGTGTGGTGCAAGTTAGTGTAAGTGTGTGTGTGTGTGTGTGTGTGTGTGTGTGTGTGTGTGTGTGTGTGTGTAAGGGGGTGAGGATACGACAAGAAAGAGGAAGGAAAGATCACGCGCGGTCTGTGGCCCGTTTATTAGGGTACTGATCCGGCATTCGCCTGGTGTTGATCGGAGAAACCACAGAAAACTACCGATCAGAGCAGCAGGCCGCTGGAATTCTCCTCCTGACAGCGACTAAATTCGACCTAGCTTAAAAGCTAGTGTCAAAAATCCTGCCGTCGTCGTGACTCGAACCTAGAACCACCCAGTAAGAGGACAAAGCTTTGAAAGGAATATATGAATGATCTTGATGGCCCGGTGATTATGAATACATGAAATGTATGATGGGAGGCAGGGAAAACGGGAGAATCTCTACATTAAATTACACTGATTTGAACTGAAGCATTAAATTTAATGCATAAATATATTAAGCTCCTTTGTAATGTACAATGTTACATTAAACTTAATGTACAATACATTAATCTACATTAAATTTAATGACGTTTTTGACAGAGTAGAACCTCCCAGGCAGAGACGTTGGAGACGCAAGGGTCACACTGCCTCTGAGCCATCGCTGACAGATATTGCGCTTCTCGCATTTGCCACCCCTGGCCGGGAGCGCCGTGGGCGGGGCGTTTTTGTCGCGGCTTCCGTGCGAGCAACAACGCACAGCCCCGGCCTCGCCCCGCCCCCGGCCGCGTACCTTACACGCCTGCTGTTGAATTTCAGACGAGCGACGCGCCATGGCCACTGGGCACAACCGTCAGTAGCGTCTGACCGACACCGCCGTCATTACCGCCTCCGTCAAGGCGCTGCTGTTTCACAGCCTGCGTGTCGGCTGCGGTAGCACAGCGGCTGCAGCGTTGCTTCTGCAGCTTCGTTGTGCGTCAGGCTCTAAATATTCGGTGTCGCACAGTGGAAGATTTCTGACTGCAGCTACATAGCTTCGGACACTGTCGAAAGGAAAATTCTTGCGGCCGGCTGCCCAGATCAGCAGTTTATCGTTATTTCTACGATTATTGTAGGAATTACTCTAAGAAGGAATCATTTTTACAGGCCGAGAGGCAAATAACTGTCATGCAGGTAGTGGCGAATCCTTAACATTCCTTTTGTTATTTACGTTAGTAAACACGCACTTAGCCCCTTAGCAACCAACCATCCAAATACTGCTTTAAGAGCGCGTCCATAGCAACGGCCGCTAAAATATTTTTAATGGACTCTCGATCATTTTAGCGGCCGTTGCTATGAACACTTTGCAGACATTTTTCCAAATCTGCTTGCATTAGTAGAAAAAACATTCAACTGTCTGATCACAAACAAAGCATCCAGTACCACCAACCCTTGCTACAGAAAATCAAGAGTAATGACAATTCTGAACTCGCGAAAGTGATAAAAGTTCATTTTTAATTAGCGATAAACTAAAATAACAAAAAATAACAAAAATCATTGTATGTAACTCGTCCTCTACTAGTCTTTAAGGACTTAGCCGGAAGGTTAACTACTCGGCTTCGCTATCGCTCCGCCTCGCAGTTAACCTTCCAGCTGCGTCCTTAAAGACTCGTGACATAAATATCTATTTAAGTATACCGCACTTCATGCAAGTTACCTCCGCCGTTGTCTTTTATTTCGAGCTTTTCTGAAATCCGAATACTACGAAATTCCGTCCTTATTTTTTCTAATTAATTTCTATAAGACAATACACACACTACTAACTTCTGGATCATTAACACACTCCATTTTCACAAAATCTTGAGAGAAGTGTAACTTACGAACGACCAGAGAAGAACTGTTCACCGTAATATTTTGCGGTGCCAACCGACCGTCCAGACGCGCATCCTCCCCTCTCCCCGCCCTTGAAACATGAGGAGTCCTAGGTCATCGCTGCTGGCATGCAGTGCCTTCGCCTGGGCTAGCGAATTCTCTGGACAGCTTTAAGAAATATTTGAAACTTCTCACTCCACCGCACTTCATAGCGTTTACGGGTTCGGAAGACTGACTGGCTCTCGGTAGCAAAATAGAGTCATTTTTTCGCATGCCTTTTAAAGATTTCCAAATCTCAATAACTTTTTATTGGATTATCAAACTTATGAATTATTTATTATACACTTCAAATTACTAGGTATATCGGAGGTATACGCGGTGAATCTGAGAATACGCCACTGCACGCAGGGCAAGGACATTGCATGAGATAGTGATGAAGCCATTTACACAATGATACGTAATAGTCTTACATCGCTCGTTGATCACGCGGAGCAGCCAGGGTCGATTGATTGATTGATTGATTGAGTGAGTGAGATTAAGGGCGCTTCAACAGCTAAGGTCATTTGCGCCCGGGTCAAATTATTTTAAGATGAATGCACAATATTACAGTGCCAAGCTAATAAAGGAAAATTAAAATCTTTAAATAGAAAGCAAAGTAAAACTGAAAAGGAACGTACCCTAATAAAAGAGTTTGGCAGAAAAATGCCAGATAGTTACTCTAAAATTTGGGCTAAAAGCCAATAATTGGCATTATCATCTTCTCTCAGATAAGGATGTAGAAGTTAGTCTCTCGTAAAAAGCTAAAAAGCTTGCAGAGAGAAGATACGTCATTTCTAAGAATCTCCGCTAGGGAGCAAGCAAGGTGATGCCTTCGGCGTCTCTCTCTTATCTTAACACAGTGTAAGAGAACATGCTCCACGGTAAGATCTATTTTGCATTATTCGCATATAGGGGGTGGGTCCCCGTGGAGGAGATAACCGTGGGAGAAATGGCAGTGACCGATCCGGAGGCATGTTGAAATGATCTCCTCTCGCCGAGCATCACGAGATGAGGAAGACCAAGGATTTATGGAATCCTTGATTCTCGCGAGCTTAAAATCTTGAGTTATGTCACTCCGTTTGCCACTCACTGCGGATAGAGCGTTTGATAAAGAGTTTAGTGTCTTCCGTGGGGACTGTGAAAGTCTAACTCTCTTTTCTTCGTGGCTAACTTTGCTGCTATTTCATTTCCTCTTATTCCCACGTGTCCAGGGACCCAACAAAAGACTAAAATATAGTGGCGGACCAATAGATGATGAATTTGGTGTTGGATGGTCATTGTCAGCGGATCACAAGACGAGGAAGAGATAGATTCAAGAGATATTTTGGAATCACTGCAAATCACTACTTTCTTTAATGACAAATTTAAGTACCTCCAAGAGCGCATACTTCTCTGCGGTATAGACGCTGCACGAAGAGTCTAATCGAAAACTTGCCAGGGTCGAGATATAGTTACTCCAAGAAGCTCCACTTTCACAGCGAGCAACAAACGAACGTCATGCACGGCGATGACATTACAAGAGATGTGATGAAGTCATTTGCAAATGAGCTAACTGTAAAGGAACGCATTGACAAAATGTATGAATAGACATAATCTGCAGTAATGCTGCTAGCAATGGCCAAACAGTAACTGTCACAGTGGTCCCTTGTTATTGTACTTTCCCTATACCAAGCGAACGCCGAAGCAGTATCTCAACTAACGAACCACCGGCTGCGCGCGATCTTTCCTTCCTTCTCCTTATTATCGTTTTCCCTTCCTCACTACTGATTCACTTTAACGTACATGTACTACACTTCCAGAAATGTGAAGAGACCAATCAGGTGTTTAGAGCGTGCAGTGGCAGTGCCACGTTGGGGCCCTTTTAATTGTTGCTCTTTTAATTGCCTAATCTTATAAGAGATCCAATTAATTTCTAGGACTTATTTCCTACGTTCACTATAGCCGAGGTTCAGGTTCACTATAACCGAATCTTGTTATGCCTATTTGTAATGTAAGTAAAACGGGACGTGTGATTTAAGTTCATTATAAACAAGTGTTCATTATATCCGAGTTCACTATAACCGGAGTCGACAGTACTATCCATGTGTAATGCGTTTTGGCCAAACGCGCCGCGCCGGTGCCTCCGCCGCGGGCGCCAACTCCCAGCAGCCACCCACAGTGTGGCCTGAAGAGGGAAAGTTCGCAAAAAGTCCAAAATCAAAATATACTTCAGAAACTCCACTTCACTTGAAAGGGGTAGCAAACTGTCTCCTTCATCGTGTCCCGATCAGAAAAGGAAGGGGGAATCACGCCATTCCATTCAGCGCAAGTTCGAACTTGAGCAAGTGATACGCAGCGCACTTGTTTGCTCTCACAGTAAGGAGAGAGGTGTGTTTTCGATGCAAATATTTTTGCTCTCTCCACTAACAGAATCGTACGTGCTATGGATACGATACCTGGAGATACGTACTTTAAATCTTTGTTTCTAAGAAACATATTTCTTGAATAATAATGTAGTAATTCCATATAGAAACTACACGTGTCACAATGGATTGAAATTTTTAAATCAGGCTTTTTATATTATCTTTTAGTTCCTTTCCGGGCGTTTCCTGGCTACGACAACTGAATCTGATTCTGGTGTTCATTTAGTTTTCAAAACGTTTGCCCCTGATTACCCCATTTTGCGTTAAGGTTTATGTTGTGTTTATGATAATGCCCATCTAGTTTTGTTAGCCTTTCTACCTACAATATTCATTTTTTTATTTTTCCTTCATGATCTGGTACTGATAGTTTTTATTAACAAGGAGGGACCTGTATGGTTCATTAAACATACTGAAAAGGAAAAAGAGGGATAAAGTGCAACCTAGAAAAAAAATCGAAAGTGCTTCGCAGTCTGTTAATTGCATCTAACCCATCAATTTCTCAAATGGAATAGGGAAAAATTATCACAAAGGTATTAGATCCAGATGTTACACCAATATTAATGGCTTAAAGTACAAATTCACTTTTTGAATAAAAGACATGATGAAAGTTCTGACTTTGTGGTTAAGTAAATAAATATTTAAAGTTTAAACAAGGACTAGAAACTAGCGAAATGAAATTCTTAAGGTGGGTGGCAAGATATTCAAAATTAGACCATAAGACAATCAATAGTATAAGAGCAGAACTTAACATATATGCCAAAAATAGCTCTTGCATGTAAAGAGAATGAGTACCTCAAGAGTTCCACGAGCAACGGACAAATTATACCCCACAAGGAAGAAGAGATGTTGGGCGACCACCAACGAGATGGAAATATCAGTTGGTGCAACAAGCAATATTGCCGGAGCATGAAGAAGAAGTTTAAATAATTAACATTGTACTACGTACAACGCCCGCATTATTTAGTTTTCTACATCTTCAAATATTTACATTTTCGCGCAGTAACGAAAACAACGCATAAACATAGCCTTTGAAGCATTAAACTCTCTCATATTACAGAAAAATATAATTTTGATCAAGTTTCAAGATCACCGTTTCATACGCCAGTATTCACATGTTGGATTCTGTCCAACAGACAACGATTTTACTTCAGAGTATGGCAACACAGTGCATAAAAGAAGATAAAAAGTTTATTGATATATTTCTCAGACACCATTAAAGAAATAGAAGCATTATTTTTATTCATGGAAGGCTAAAACTCCTTTTTAATTAGAAAATAAACTTCTGTTAGGCTCGATCGAACGGCGCGAGTGAAGGAGTGTTAAATAAGTCATTATTTAATTATAAAATAATATGGCGTTTGAATGAATAGTGTTTTTATTACCAAAAATTCCGAAAAACGCTTTAAAATAATTTTTATGCATTTTCCCCCTTTCTGGGCCCACTGTGCGTCGCCGCGTAGCGTGGTGTGGGGTGGCATGGCTTGGCGTGTCCCGTCCAGGAAGGCAGGCGAACGCCGCCACCACCGCCGCAGGCTCGCGCGCGGAATCCCGTCTGCCACGGTGACGTGCGGTGCACTCGCTGGTTGAGAGACAGAAGGCTATTCGAAAAATGTTTGCAATGAATTATGTTTTGCAAAAGGTTAAGACGCCATCCATCATTATATGACGTTCCAAACTAAAACGAGAAGTAAAAGCAGTTCACAATAATGTACATCAATATTAATAATTGCACATTCGAATTTCATGAGTAAGTTTCTAAAAACATTAGTCATCCCACTGAGAATTGAACCTGGGCTTCTTTGTTTAAGTTCAGTTGCTTTAAATCATAATTTAATGAAAGCATTGACTTAAAGCGTGATAATAAATTAGGAAACTCCCGACTAGGTTCAGAACTGTTTAAATTGGCAAAACCATATGGTTTAAATGCGTGACAATCGGCGGGTGTAAATAAGTGCAAACTGGAGTTAAAAGAACTGACGAAGCGAACATACCTTTGATGGCTGGACACGGCATTTTTTTTCTTGTACTGGATGTAATGTAAGATAATGAAAATGTAAACATAATCACTTT
Organism: Teleogryllus occipitalis; assembly: GCA_011170035.1. Taxonomy (NCBI): domain Eukaryota; kingdom Metazoa; phylum Arthropoda; class Insecta; order Orthoptera; family Gryllidae; genus Teleogryllus; species Teleogryllus occipitalis. The sequence continues at coordinate 39,859 of BLKR01003819.1, forward strand.
TCTAAGAAGTTGACAACTGTTTTATTCCGCGGAAGTTTTGTGAAGAAACTGAACCCAACTGACTCCAAAATTGTGCGTATGACGCTTGTGATCCGACAGTTGCGACCATAAAATACGTAAATTACCTCATTCACAACTCACTCAAAAAATCGAAGATAGCACCATCGGTTACGGTTAGACCTTTAGGAAGAACTAAAGAAACAAACTGTGTATGATTGTTTGCTTTCAGAATGAAATATTTTTGTAATTTTGAACATTTTTTAATTTTGTTCTTTTGAACTAATTGTTGCAGTGTAATACATTGACAGCAGAATTTATGCCAAGAAGTTTTATTATTGTGACAGCTATTCAACATCTATACGTGCCTAATTTCATGAGTACATTTGCCTTTCCCTTAGCTGGCGACAGGTACCGAAAAGAAAACTTAAAATGCGAGAAAACAGTCAGAATTATTATTAGCCTTTGGAGAGTTTATGACTTCGGCGTTATGAGATTTTTTCCCCTATGGTGATTGTGAAATATCTGAAGTGATCTTCGTCAACTTAAGTTGATAAGTTGACGAAGATGACTTCAGTTATTTCACCATTTGATTATGTCAACACCTCATCAGCACTCCCTCAATTTCTCTGACATGATTTTCACAAAATATCTTAAATTCGGTTCCCATTACACAGAGGTGAAAGGTAAGAGAGAAGTATCATACAAAATTAATTGCTTCTTGTATTCAGTGCAGCAATTGTAGAAGTCCTGCGTGGAACCAATGGCTTCTCGTGTAAGTGTGTATAAAGCGAAAGATATTCGTTGTGTGCATGATACAAGTACAATACTATTCCAAACCACTCTTTAATATAACGTATATCAACTGCCTCGTCGAATTTCCATTAGTCCAGAGATCAGTCATGGGCCGATGATAATGATGATAAAGATAATATAGAAATATTAGCTGCAATCATGAATTATTATCAGTCATCAATAATGATTTAAGTGCATGTAAAAGTGGTTTGTGTGAAAACCTTTTAACGAGTTATGCGGTGTCGCTAACTGAGAACAGAAACGTGCCGCAAAATATGACTGAGAATTCCATAAATCTTGTTTCTTCTGGTTAAACTTTTCAACTTTCGCCTGCTTTGCTATTTCTCACTCTTCCCTGTTGATGAGACTGCACAGGAGACCAGTTCCATGGGCTGAACTCAGCCTTTCAGAACTCATTTGTGATGCACTCACCAAAGGCATGCACAGGTCGACCGAGCTCTTGTAATCGGTCATGGTCAAAAGAAATGGACGAGTATTTGAAAGTACTTGCAAAGTCCAGAGAGAAGGTTTTATTCACTTATTTACTTATATTTCGCTTTGTCTCTCTTGAGGGGTCAGTTGTTTTCGGCTTTCGGGTTTTGCATTCGATACCGAGGAGACCAAGCTCCCGTTACTCAAAATAAAACCTGTTTCTTCGGCGTAGTTCTTTCGTAACACTAATACTAATAACACTAATACTAATAACACTAATACTAATAACACTAATACTAATAACACTAATACTAATAACACTAATACTAATAACACTAATACTAATAACACTAATACTAATAACACTAATACTAATAACACTAATACTAATACTAGTACAAATAATAGAAGAAGAAAACTATGTATGACACACAGAATGAAACAGACTGACGCTAATTAACTTCTGATGATAATTGACATGAAATGTGAGACACAAAAAAGTGTTGAAGAAATCGTTAAGAGACATGGACATCTATGGACAATATCTAAAATGAATGGACAAGGTACAGATCAATAAATATCAGTCATTTATGTGGCTTAAAAGGGGAAGAATTAAGTCAGAATCGGAAGCAGTTTTAATAGCTGCACAAGATCTGGCGTTGAGAACACGTTATGATAAAGTGGTTCTCAAACTTTCTCATGATGATAAATGATGCATTTGCAGGAACGGGTAGAAACAGTTTTTACGTATAAATGCACTAAAAAGATAAAAAAAAATTTCCCCAATAAATATTAACTTTTTCTATTTTTCAACTTATTTTCTTTTTAGTGAATATACTATATCGCAAATCTCCATTTTAAAATTCTGTAATACATTTGTATACTACACACTTGAATATCAAGATCTATGTAATCATTTGCGTGCGCACAAGGAGGACAGGGGGATCTTGCCACCCCAAAAATTTTGAAATGGAGCCCTCCTAGCCTTACGTAATAAAACATTTTATTTCCATAAATATGTTCAATTCCTGATTTTCCCTTTTTTAACGACAAATTGAGTAATTTTTAAACAACATTCGGGGAAGAATCTCTCAAGCCATTTGACAACTCTATAAATATTAATATAAAAACTTTTGTATTTATTAATTGTAAACATTAAAATTACAATTTTATTCTCCTTGTAGCATTTTATATGTTTGTAAAATATGTCAATAAAAAAATGTGATGCCATTTTGGAGAAACTTTTGAAAAAGTTGAGGTTTCATGTAAAGTAACATCAAAAATTAAAATATCTGTTTGAAACTCCCAAAGCCTCGAGCTCTTTCAGATCGATTGGGGAATATTGGTTTTGAAGAAAATCAGCTGAACGGTTAAGGCACTAGCTACGATCATAGACGGACAGACAGTCGTTTTGCCGTCAATCGATTTTTCAATGTCAAGAACCCGCAAAACATGAATTCTGGCTTCACTGCGTGTTAGTGGATTTTTTTTCTATATTTGGAAAATGGATTTATCCACTTTTTCGTTACCAGGGCCCGGCAAGAAGAGTTTTTCTGTCGAAAATTCGCCCTTTTCCGGCGAACGGTTACATTAAGGTCCATTCACAATGCAATCACAAACATAAGCATAACACATAGACAGACATTAACACAAGCGAAGAGTTGGCGTATTCACAATGTCGAACATAAACACAGGCAAAATAAGAGTTTCTATTGGCTGAGACGCAGCACACGAATCGACACGAATAGTTCGCCTATCGACTTCGATACTCGATTTTGAGTTAACGAATTGTGATTGGCTCATTCCTTATGTCTGACATAAGCATAAGCACAGAAGCTTGAAGCTTGCAAGCTCTTAAGTTAACGTCTTACGTGTTATGCTTATGCGAACGCATTGTGAATGAGTCCACTTGTAGACGTAGTCCTAACTTTTATGTTAACACCATGCTTATGCTTATGTTTGCATTGTGAATGGACCTTTACTCTCTCTTTTGACGAAGTATCTTCGGCGAAATAGTTAAAGGTTTAATGGAAAAGGGGATCCAGAAACGTAGTTGCCCCCTGAACGTAATACAAACTTGAAATTAAAGGTAAGGGAGGTGAGGTCTTGTATTCGAGGTCCACTCTCCCAGTCTCTGGTAGCTTCTCTAGGACTCCGCCTGCAGCGCGCACGCGAGATGTAGAATGATTCAGCTCCTGTGTTGACCGCTGCGTTTCCTCTCGCTTCCCGCCCTCGTCCTGCGTGTTAGAATTCCCGTCGACGCGCCGGGCCGAGGCGTTCTCTCGACACCGCCGCTGGGTACGAACGCCTGCCCTGTCCACTCGCGGCGTGCTGCAGGTCGTCGAGAGATCGAGATAAAGGGAATGAGCGGTTACCTCGTGCGCAACAAGTTTAATTGGATTCAAATTACGACCTTACAAACAGTCGGGGATTACAAGTCCCGAACGTTTGTTATGATTTAATGCCGTGAAAGGGATGTCACCTCTCGCATTTTATACTTTTTGAGGGCCTCTTTCTCGCTTATAAATCCGTTTGATTATCTTACAGACTCTGCAGGTGGTTAGAAGTAGGATTTCTATTTTTTATGTCTTACAGGTTTCTTTTATGAAGCCCGTTTGCTGTTGATATTAAGACCTTCTAAAACGTATAATTAATTATAATTTTTTCAGTACGGTTTGGTCGCTTTTGAATCACAGTTAGGTTTCGTTGGATACTAAATATTTTTTTAAACAAATTAACGTCTTATTGTATTCCGAAGCAATATGACAGGACAAACAAACGAAAACCGCAGCGCCATCACTATTAGCGATTTGAAACCAAAATTCAGTTGGATTTACTTTATTTCTTTTTCTACAATTTGCAACTTTCCAAGCAAGATGCAGCAAACTTCATCATTGACCTTTCATTTCACATTTCGAAAGAAGGTAGACAAAACCTGCCTCAATTCAAAACTCATTTTCCTTTCTTGCGGCTTTGCGGTGTATGCGGCATTCAGTAGCTCTCCACGAATTACAATACAAGAAAGCAATTGTAATACCACGATAATGAGAGCAAAAGTAATAATAGAAATTTATTTCACTACAGAAAAAGCGCTCATCAGAAATTACTCCTACATTTCCGTCCACATCACAGTCCATCAACGAAACTCCCTCACTGAGTCTACCTGACGAACCACAGGCTGTCGCCCGCAAAATGAGCATCGAACCAAAACGAACGAGTGGTCGAAAGGAAATCGGAAACCACTGTCTCGATCGCAGACCCGAAACCGAACTCCCACGTACGCAAACGCGCGGGTTTTGTGGGCGGGTAGTCGGTTTTTGTGGAGCGCCCTGCTGCCTGTGAACACATCACGGCGCAGAGCTCAAATGCGAGCCCATAAAACAAATGGAATACATTATAAAGCAATATGCGTAATGACGGGGTAGTGGTTCGCGTCGCCGTCCCGGCCTGCCGCCACAAACCGCGCAGGCGCGCTCTCCATCCCTTGTGGTATTTTCGAATTACATCGCCGCCTGCCAACCGTGTAATCTTCCCGCCGCGACGCAAAGCTTTCGCCGTTGGCCACGCGGCAGCGCCACTACCTAGGACCCTGTTGAACATCTCGAACACCCTTTCGCCACGTGGCGGTCGTATGAATAGGGAAGATACAAGTGCGATTTCACTTTAAACATATAGAGGAATTTTTATACGCTATCTAAGATTTATACAGTTGCTTCTGAATTTTTTTGTGATAATATTGGATGATATTTTGAGTAAATATTGTCATTGCTTGAACTTTCTTGGACGTTTCTTCTTTTCTTATGCACAAAACTTATTAATTTATCTTTGAATTGTTTACAAAGTTTGAGTATTAACTTAATTTTCATCTAAGATTCTTAATTACCGTTTTGACTTGGTGGCTGTACACCTCATTCAGGCGATAAGATAAAAAAGAAGATGAAACATTTTCCCTACACAATTTCGTACATAAATGTATCATTTACACAAAATAATATATTAAAGTTTAAAATAGGTAATATCGGTTGTTACTGTAGAAGAAACCAATATTGAAGCAGTGGCCACTTCAAGCTCAACGTGTTGACAAGCTCAACGTCTTTTTTCCATGCAAAGAACATTGAACACTTAAAAGAAGGGTGTAGGTCTCATTTTCGTTGAACGCTCTGCATTTTCGAAAATTGCAAAATTTTAACATTTAAAAAGTGCAAAATTTAAGATAGATATTTTTGCCTTTAACAAAATCTGATCTAAGAAATCAGTTCATTAAAAAAGGTTATGTACAATGTTTTTGAAAAGCTAGTAGTTTTCGTGTAATTTCTGCTTGACATTAATGAAATATATATTCAGGTGTCCTTCCAACTATGAGCCATGACAAGAACCTCTCGGAAAGGAGGAATGGATCATTAAGATAAGAAAAATAATTAATGTTATTTTAATTATATTTTACTACTGAAAATCTCATGATTAATTCGATTTTTACTCTATTCGGCAATTTATATTATTAATGTACTGATGTATTTTATTTCAACCAATACGCAAGTATGTAGAGATATGCATAAGATGGACATGACAAAATGATACGGTAGTTTCATATGGATTCATAAGGCTGTATATTGGATGGAATTTAGTTCTGGATGTTCAATTTATATGTTAAATTTTCATTGCTTGTTTCTTCAATGTGTTTCCACGGATAAAACAACTGCTTGCTAAACCATGTACCTCGGTTCGAATGCTAGTATACTGATATTTGTGCTAGTTGAAAACACTATTGTGGGATGTATTTTCCATACCCTGGGGTGTACCGCCCACCTAAGGAATGTCACCTCGGCTAACGGAGGGATGGACTGGCTCGGAGTGAAAAAACACCGCATATAGCAGGCATGTCAAGGCCGTGGGCAAGGTAACAAGATAAGAGCTCGCGGGTGCCGCGTCCAAAGAAATTGGCGCGAGATTAAGGGTTGTACAAACTATGGAATTGCGGTATGTCACTGAACACCTGGCCCTTGACAGTCTTTGGGAGAAGTTACTTGACAGTTATTGTCACAAATTTCGCTATATTAATTACTATTTTCTTTTTAAGGCAAATAAATGATTCATTAAAATGAAATAATACATCAGCCGTATTTTAAAATCTCAATTGGGAGTAATATTTTTTAAAAATTCAATCGAAAGTATCATGATTTTGTAATCCTGTTTACTTATGAACGATATAAAAGCATGAACTTTCTACGTTCAGGTTAGAAGGTTTAACAGATCAATATTCTTGCAGGTTAAAGCGCTGTCCGTCCGTAAGCGAGAATAGTTAACTTATAAAACATTATTGCCAAATTTAATAAATAAGTGAATGATTTAATAAGACAACACAAAACGAAATCAAGGCGTAAATTTGCCATTCAAATATATTCCGGTCACACATCAAAGATGTTTATATAAGGCAGAATGTAGTAAGAAAATAAACTTAACAAGTAATTAGTAGTGAAGAATATAAACATTATAAAATTCTCGGTTATTTGATAGAAAAAATTCTGGCAAACATTTTCATATGAAGCCTCTACTCACCGCCTCGCGCCGCTCCAGCTTGTGCTTGTATACCCCTTTCTGGATTTTAAGGAGAAGTAAGTGCGGAATCAGGGGAAGTTGCCCCTGCCTGTAAGAGCAGATTCAATTTCTTCGTTCAGAAGTTGTAATGGCAACCATTCTGAGTATGTAATCTAAGGTTTCGTGATGCCTGTCAGCGTCATTGGCGGTTTAGGTGATTTCGGGATAACTAAAGATAGAGATTTTCTAGTAAAGAACAGTCCAAACCAAAAGTTTGAAAGCTGAGTTCACTTGGACGAATAGAAGAAGCCCGTATTACATCAGTAACATATCCAACAGGTTAAGATATTTATCTGAACTGGTTTTGTCACATTTTTACGTCATTTTCCTTTGTTTTCAGGTAATTTATAAAACATTTGAAGGGCATTTTATTGATCATTTTTGGCGATGTTATAGATCATCAAAATACGACCCCTAATCATAACGGCCTGGCAGGAAAAGAAATGGATTTGATTCGTGGTGTATTCCCGCTCTACCCTGCCCTATCCTGCCTCATCCCGCCCCCCACCATTCTCCTCCTGCCCCGTTCCAATTGCCCAGTTCCACCCTCTCCTTCCGAAGTCTGTTCCGCCTCGCCTGGCCCGCTCTACCTCTCCTCGCCGTGCCTAGTTTGCCACATTTATCGTTGCTTCCACTCTTAGGGCTATTTTGATGCTTTCTTTTCATTTTTCAAAAGTTACAAAAAAGTATTTTTTTTCTTTCGTCATTAAGATTTATATTACAGATTTTCTTTATACATTATTGAATTCGTGCGTTTAAGTGCTTCTGGTGATTACTGATGAATTTTCTCAAAAAATCAAAAGTTGGCTGTGAAAATAAGCCAAAATTGCGCTTTTTTCGAAACGCTCTATGGTATTTTAAAAAATGCTCCAAAATGATAAATGAAAATTTACATATAGTTTCGGGTTTTACACTTCTTTAATATTTGTTGGTAAGATTTCAATTCTACTATTATGGAACTGAAAAATAAAGAAAAAGTGAAAAGAATGTCTTTTACGAGTCAATAAATTGCATCTAAGAAGAGGGTGGGGCAAAATCTAACAGTTAGCCTAGACGCAAGAGAATATGAAATAAATTAGCATGATAATGTTTTGTGTTATTCTATTGCACTACTAGTTACTTTCCCATATATGAAGGTATATACAGAGTAATACTCGTGATATAGAAAAAATTATGTAATGCAGCGATGTCTTTATTTAGAAAATTATGTAATGATGATTCGTGAGTTCAACGAAAATACACATCTTGGGGACACCTGATATGGAAAAGTTTTTTTTGTTTTTTTTGTTTTGTTTTTTGTTTTGTTTTGTTTTCAAAACAGCAGTCCGTCAGTGGCGGTTTGTGGCTGTGAAATTAGATGAAGAGCGAAAAGGGTAAAATGAATGTACTACTCGCGCAACTTTTCTTGAACGATAGATTGAAGAAATGCGGGCGGAGTGGGGGTATTAGTTACAAATTCGGCCACTAGAGTATTTACAGTAATGGCAACCTCTGGAAAATCAAAGGCAAACCTGCTACGTGTGCGGTCGGGTCATCGCTCTAGGTAGGCAACAGCAGGGACAGTAGATAGGAGTTTTAGGTGTCTCCCTTGAAGGTCCTGGACCTGCCTCAGACATTTCTTTAGATCATGGTAATAAAGCTGAACAGAAGTTCTCGACTATGAAAGCATCTACCCTGACTTGCTTCTGTTTCGCACCAACGAAGTTTTAATGCTTGGAAAGTTGTCATCAGTGCTCGCTGCGAGCTTTTGCCTTCAACTGTTTATTGGTCAATGGAGGGGGAAGCAAGGTCATCGTTCAAGAAAAGTTGCGCGAGTAATACATAAGCTTATCTTAACAATTGAAATCGCTTAATTCTTGCACTCTAACTACAGTTCAATGCCGGTTATGTCTTACCGGCTTGGAGAACTCTAAGTTTCTCGTAGCTGTGGCAAGTCCGTGACAAGGAAAAGGAAGCAAGAAAAAAGAAGAAAGGCGGTTGCTGCCGACCTCTGACCGGGGCCTTGGCCTCCAAACGACGCGTGGCCTGCACGGCGGGGTGGGTAGGCGACGCAGAACGCGCGTCTTCGCCAGTGTTCAAACTCTTAGCATTTTTTTCCCTTTCTCTGTTTGGAAAACTTAGTGAAAATAATATTTAGAACGAACCAGATGTTTCTTTACAGGTCAATAACGTATGTACAATTGTATTTGCCGAATGTTCAAGTAGAACAAATTGAAAATAAAGCAGATGTTTAAAAAACTGTTAGGCCTCCCCGCGGAGGCGCGAAAGTTCCAAAAGGAGGTGTGAGAACTTCGTAAGAATTGAATAAAATAAATGCTTAATGAAACCCTAATCTACATGAATAAATTACTATCTGACTATGTATGTGCATTCATTAGTTCTAACGAATGGGGAAGAAAATATTTGTATAGTCCGGTATACACGGTACAGTTTTGGTGCAGATTGGACGTACAGAACGTACGACAGTACAGGACGTACGTTTTCTATATGAACATGTTCATTATTTTTCATGCAGAAAGCCTACAGTTTGTCTCAAGCGCCTCTAGCGGCACAATTATTCACTAACGGTAATCGGCCACTTAGTTTTTGAGGTTAGGTGTGTCAAAGTGCAATTGTGTGAAGTGATATATTGTGATAAACTTCCTTTTCTCAATTCTTGACTTCCTATTTTTATTCTATATGCTCATGGTTAATTAATACCAAATAAAGATCATAGGCAGAACGCGCACACAGGACGCGAGTACTGACAGTACTCTGACGGCGCATTCAGTTGTTTCACTTTAGACCCCCTAGCGGCGGCCTATGGCGATTTGTGCAGAAAACTTTTAGACCATGTATACGCGACTTTTGGCTTTTGTACTTCTAGTTTGAGACACGGTGTAAGATATATAGGTGTGTTCACTGCCAGTCCCAAGTTGAAGCTAGTGTGAGGTGTATACACGAATAAATTTATTTTAAATAAGAGAATTTGTTTTAAAGGGAACGCTCACTTTTAAGAGAATTTTTTTAAAAATGTTTTTTCAAAATAATATAAACGATTCCTGTGTGGTGAACGATAATATTCCTGCGCACCGATTGGAAGAGAATCGGATCACGTGAAGGCGCAGCAATCGAGGAAGCCTAGTCTAAGGTGCACTGTAAACCCGGGATCAACCTTAATTTTAATGAGCGGAGGCGTGTGCAGAATTTGTTACCTGCAGGGAGTCAAGGCAGCAAAAAGTTTGAAAACCATTGTTCTTTGCGATTCTTTCGCGGCGGCAACGTGGCCACAGCAGGCGGCACGGTGCTTCAACACCGAAGACCAGAGCGCGGTCGTGCTGTTACCGTTTCTTCTAAGCACTTGCTCCTTACATCACTCGCACGACCACTGCCCCAATTGCTCACTATCGCCAAACGCTTTCTGCTCTCGCGTCCAAAACCCGTCTGCCCATCAGCCCGCTGCCGTCTACCCCTCTGTACGTCACCGTTGCGTCAGGAGGGGTGGCCCGCCCCTACCGGCTGACTAGGTTGCCCGACAGCTGCAACTCGGCGCGCGCGGCCGCCCACCAAGTTCGAACCCCGTTTTTAAATTTTTTTAAACTTTAAAATTTTTTTTTTATTTTTAATTTAACCAGATCATTGGGATTACTACTTTACAGGTGAGTATTTGTTTTAACTGTGTACTATAATAGTGGCTCGAAGTTACGAGATTTTTAAATTCCGAACAAGGTAAATTTAATACATATTTTACATTAAAATTAATTAGTATATTTGTTAACATTTGTAGTTGACTATGAAATTTTGTGAGGGAAAGTATCCCAGTGGTATATTTCACTGCCTTCTTGAGTCTAGAACAGAAAGAGTCAATGTAGAACTTTCGGTTAAGGATATATGTAACTATATATTGGGATTAATGTGAGAATCTATAATGGAGTTGTAAGGATGTAATTTTGGGTAATCGGTAAGTTTCTTTACTATTATCTGGGACTTTAAAGTTACGAGTAACCGTAAATTTGCACATTATTATAACCCTATTTTTGATCGAGGACATTCCCACTGGTACCTTCATGATGACTGTTGTTAATTTTGTGAAGAAAGCAAGATTGAGAGTGAGAGGTGATATAAAAAGTTCTCTAAGTTATGGGGGACGAAACAGATTTTTGGGGAGATTCCGGGTTTTCTGGGATCAGATTCAAAATTTCATCAAAACAACCGCTGTTCATTGTAGTAAATATATAATCGTTTTGCGTCCTTTGTAGCATCAAGGTATGAAATTTTCCGTAATTTTCCTTTCTAGGTCAAAATTATGAATCCCTTCTTCCTTCGTTTCATAAAGAGTTTTAACAATTTGATGAAAAATTGAAGATAAAGAAGGTAAAAGCACCGTACCGCATATCTCAGAAAACGTACTACGAGTATCTTGACATTTTCTATCTCGTGCAAGAATAGAAGCGAGTGCCTCTTATCAGATAAGAACCTGGGGAGATAGCTCAGGGCATCAACGGATGTCACTGCCCCGGTGGTTCTAGATTCGAGTCCCGATGGTGGCAGGATTTGCGACACTATCTTGTCAGCTAGGTCGAATTCTAGCTGGTTGAGAATTCTAGCGACCGGCTGCTCTGATCGGTAGTTTTACGTGGTTTCTACGATCAACACCAGGCGAATGCCGGAGCAGTACCCTAACAAACGCTCGCGATCTTTCCTACCTCTGCCTTGTCCTGTCCTATCCTGTCCCCTTACACACACTTACACTAACATGCACAACACAACCACACATGCCGGGAGGCCGGTCGGGAGTTCAGAGCTTGTCCCAGCTGGGGCGGTGCCCCGCTAGTGGGAGATACCTGGTTGGGAAAACCCATTAACCGACGGTAGGTCGGCGTCGGATCTCGCCATCCCGCTAGGGAAGAACACCGCCATCTGCCGAGAAGCATGCACTACACTTACGGGGCTAATGATCCTAGTAGTTGGCGCGCCCGCAATCACAATCAATCAATCAATCAATCGGCTGAGAAAAACTGTCACCAAACACTGACTAATAGCGCGCTCCGGTGTGAACGGACTCGCGAATTTCGTCGCTGCGTCTAGCGTGGAACTTGCCACGCCGGCCTGTAGGAGCCTAGGCGGTATACTACTTCGGCCGGCGTGATCGGAGGCGCCTTCGTGAGTTCTAGCTGTCCAGTAGTATTCAGCGAGCAGGCCATTCAAAGTTACATTTCTACTGTAACCAACATACTTGTAGTATGCAGTGGCGAATCCTGAACATTATTTTAAGTATACCGCACTTTAGGGAAGCTACCTCTACCGTTGTTTTCTATTTTCAGCTTTTTTTTAATCCCAATACTATGAAATTTCGTCCGTAGTAATTGTTCTATAAGGTAATGACACAAACCACTAACTTCTTGATAATTAACACACTCCATTTTCACAAAAACCCGAAAGAAGCGTAACTTACGAACGTCCAGAGAAGGTCTGTTCACCGCAATATTTTGCCAAAAAAAGCTCCAAATGTTTTCTTTGAATTTTGAGTAGGGATAGAGCCATATGCACTGTAAAAGATGACATCAACTTTATTTTGCTGTATATTTTTGTTTTAAAAAATATACAAATGTATTGTACGTTTCGCGTATTGTACGTGCGTACATAGTAATATTCGTAGTATAGAGAAAGTCAAGTAATGCTGCGGCAAAATATGGCGATTTTTCGACAACAAGGCCTATTCTAAGCCTTAGAATCTAAGGCCCTGATACAGAAAAAGTGTATAAATCATGTTCCAATATGTAGTGCATTATTTCCTCTAACACGTTATGTAGCAAGATTACACGAATTGAAGGTTCTTCATGATAATTCATTGGTTTTCTTTCCCTAAAACGTCCGTTCGTTTATCTGACCGTCCGCCCACCCGTCTATGAACAACATCGCCGGAAATATTCGTAGGATTTTGTTTTTCAAAATGAATATTTCCTTAACAATGTGGAATTCGAAGCACGGCGAGTTTCAATAACATTCTGTTTTTTAGGTGTACTTTGCATGAAACCTCTGCGATATTTTCAAAATTTTCACATTTTTTAAATTTAATTTCTGGTAAGAAAAGAGTAAAATATACTTATTAGTTATAAAGATGGCATTGGTCCCATTTTCTCTGTTATCTTTGGATTTTCAAACATTCAAATTTTTTCGGCATCTTTCTACAACTACAATATTAAAGGTAGCGAGTTTTTCTTCAAATTAAATTTGTTCTCAATTATTAGAATGTTCATTAATATCCTGAACATTTTTTGAAAGTTTTAATAGTTTTCGAGCAATTTCGATTGAAATATGGAGAACATTAAAACATGTTAAAAACAAGATTTTCTCAAAAACGGCTCGAAATTTTTATTCAAACTTTTTGTACGAATAGTTTAAATTTACTCTATGAGATATCACTTTTTGCTGTATTGATTTGATTTTTTTTTAATTACATAAATTTAATTCTTATTCAAATTTCTTGTAAAAATAGAGTAAAATACACTTATAAAGGTGGCATAGGTTCTATTTTCACGGTTAATTCTGAATTTTCGAAAATTGCAAATATTTTTAATATTTTTCGGTGACTTCCTTGGACTACAAAATTGAAAATAGAAATTTTTCCTTCAAATGAAATTTGTACTCCTTAATTACTCCTTTCATTACGGTCGTGCACTTTTTGAAAGTTTTAGTAGTTTTCGCGCAATATAGCGTGCAATATTTGTAATGAAAAAAAAAAAACAACAAGATTTTCTTAGAAACAGCTCCAAATTTTTTCTTTAAACTTTCGCTCGAGATAGTTATAAATTCACTCTATAAGATGGCATTAACGCCGTATTGTTCTATTCTTTTGTATTTCAAATATTTCAAACGTATTTTTCTTTTATATCTATCGCAGCGTTAATATGCACATTTCCAGCAATTTGTAAACACTATTGCATTTTGAGTTAAGGTGCTTCAAATTATTTCAAATGAAGTTTTTCGAAAACTCAAAAAGTTTCTGTGAAAAAGAGCTTGAAATTTCGAATTTTCGGTAACGCCTAAACGCCATTTTCTTAAAAACCGCTCCAAATTTTTCAATGAAAATTGCCATTTATAAATATTATTTCGGTAATGTATTCGGTAATATTCTTAAAGTAATATTTCGGTTCTATTATTAGGGAACCGAAAAATTAAGTAAAGCCAAAAAAATATTCTTTGGGCCACGATAGATGACAGGTGACCTGAGGATGGGGCAAGACCGTAAAGCCAGCCCACACCAAGGAAATTAGAAAACTTTACTACGAGAAAGTCTGTGTCATTCTGTAGCATCATTAGTTAACATATTTTTACATTAGCAGTGATTAATTTAACTAGATAGATTAGATAACTAGTACGAGACATTTATGAGTACATTTGCTTGCAAATGATGTCTTATAAAATTTCTCGAAAACGTATTCTGTGAAAATGAGCTCAAAATTCCACATTTTCAGAAACCATCAAGTGTCATTTTCTCAAAAACGGCCCCAATTGTTTTCAAAGTTTTAGAACAAATAGTATTAATTGTACAGCTTAAGGCGATATAAAAGTAATGTTGTATTCTTTTGTTTTTTCACAACTACACAATTTTTAAAAATATCTCTCATGCCTTTAATATGCACATTTTGAGAGATTTGTATACATTATTGCATTTGTGAGTGGAAGTGCTTCAAATGACTCAAAAGGCTGCTGTGAAAAAGAGCTGCAAATTACGCATTTACAGTAACGCCATTTTCTTAAAAGCGATTCCAAATTTTTCACCAAAAATTTCAATTTAGGACGATGTTCTACTTTTCTATAATATTCTTAAAGTTGCATTTCGGTTCTACAATTAGGATACCGAAAGATTGAGTAAATGTTAAAAAAATATTCTTCGGGCGACGATAGAAATGCAGCTGGAAAGGGGGTGGGGAAAGACCGAAAAGCTAGCACAGACCAAAGATTGATGGGCAATATCACTTGTTACACAGCTTTTAAAAAAGAATTTATTTACCTCATATTTTAAAATATTTGAATTAGTGTAATAATAATAATTATAAATAAGTAGAAATTATAGAATAAAATAAAAGAATCTAACGTGGGATGCCGATGCAATCCATTTCGATGGATTTTAAGCATCTTGCTCTATCTAGTAGTGATTACTGAAAACGCTTCCAAGTAGTATGTATTATAATCGGGAGGATGCGCTGCTTAACCCACTAGAAGGAAATTCAAAAACATGTTGACATTAATAATAAAGTAAAACTATTTTTAGCGTAGGAGTCAGCTACACCAAGAAAATATTTCTGATTCAAATGTAATGCATGCATGAAATGCAACAAATGTATTTCATGATAGACTTACCAAACAATAATCTACAAATCATTATGAACTGCTTTTTTTTCATGCATGAAAATGAATTAATACTCTGACCTTTTAGAAAAATATTAACAATAGCTCAAAAACAATAAAAAAAAGTGTTAATTAGAGCATGAAATTACTGTTTAAATATTATGTAAGAATTACTTCCTCTGTATGTGTTTTTCAATATACACACATACCCTCCTATTCACAATTTGTTTTTCAGGGTTTTTAACTTTTTTCATTAACATTACTTTGAAGCAAATTACACAGAAGACAAATAATAGGCAAACTGAAACCTTTAATATTGTACTTAATTAATTTTTTGTAAAAAAGGTATATTTCAATTTGAATTCAAAGTAATTCATCATGAACTTTGATGTTATTAAAAAATGCAATGGTTGTACTCGTAGTTTCTTTACTTCAAAATCATAAGATAATTTTTTGTTAAATAATGCACATGTGAAAAAACTCTCACAATTGATTCTGTCTTGCCCCATCAATTTAATTTTATATTGGTTTCTTATTTCTGTTTTTCTAATCACCTACGGAGTGAGGGCAACCAAAGAACTGTATCTCCAAAAAAATGTAAAACAAAGTTCAAAACAGTCTCTTTGTATAGAATGCCATTAAGAAACATAGTTCGAGTCTCACCTACCCGCTTCCTTTCCCTACGTTCCCCTCCTATCATTTCCCTACCTATCCTTTCAAAAATCATGTTCCCAGAAACTCATATCACTAAGGGACATGAAAACAGTTTTAGGGGCTTAGAACACATTGTTTCCAAGTTATGCAAAACTATAACAGGTATTGCAATTAGTGTATGTTTTCTATGTCACATTCTGCAAACCTATTTTTTTCATCTTTAATCTGTTGGATGGAGGACTAGGGTGCATAGCACACTCAACAGCAGCGAATTTAACAGGGTTTTGTGTCAAGAGATTTCTTATAAAATGTCATATCTTCAGTGTTTTATATAGAAAGATGATTGGTATATTAACACAATTTTTAAGCAAATATGGTTTTTCTAACGCATAGGCAGGACTACTACTTTTAATATTTTCTTTACATGTTGTGAATTACTTCACAATTTTTTTATCAGGGGACAAAAAGAAGGGAAAAAAAGGGGGGAAGGGAATTGTACTGGAAAAACAGGAAAAGCCAGATTATTTTTCCTTTTGGAAAAGATTGGCCACTCTGAATTGATAATGAACATTATTACTAATGAAGTTACTTAGTAGATCTCAAACTACCTTCTTGAGAATTTACTAAGAAAAATGAAACCCCATTTATTCAACATTTTTATTGTACAACCATGGTAATGCATAACACTGCTTGGGACAACATTTTTGGAAAACTTGTTACAAAATCGAGATGCCACCAAACCAATGAAAAATTACCAATTAGTGTGTACTGGATGATACCAGCATACATAAACATTTTTGTAAAATATCTCCTGTGCTAGTCAAAGAACAATATTGTTCAGTAATGTGTGAAATGCTATGGCACATTTAACACTGACAGCAAGTTGTACAGGAGGTCAGATATTCACTCATACAGTGAAACCACACAAATAACGGAAACATTTGGACAATGCGTGGTCACCCCTGTTCAACCATTTATAATACTTTCACAAGCTGACGTAATACAACCTATATTAAGGAACTTTCTGTCATACATTATTTAACATTGCACACATATACTTAAGAGGTATAACAATTTCACATGTTCCAGCAATACTTGAAACACGAGTATTAAAACTGTCACCTAAATGTCAAATTTACAGGACATTGAACCTTGTTCAGAAATAATAATTGTAACTAACAGTTCTTGTAAATTATTCTCTAAAGCTTACTTTTAATAAATTTGTACACATTTTTATGTCCTAGACATAATTTAAATTAATACGTGATGCCTAGCAAGCAAAGTGAAGAAATATTTCAGAGATCAAGGTAGGAGGTGAAAGACGCCCTTAATATTATAGCACACACACTTTTTCTTGAGCTTTGGAATCCTCATCTTTGTATTGTTTGTCATACAAAGTTGACCTACCAATCATGTTAGCAACGAGAATTGTCTCTGGATACCAGCATTTCATAATCAGAAATTTTTGCTTCCATGTACCAGAAACTATTTTTTGAACCTGGCTTTAATTTTCATTTACTTGAGAATACTGCTGGGAATAAACCATCCTCCCCCCAACTGCACTTGCAATTAAAAAAATGAGAGCTACAGAAAAGTGCGTGGATAGAACATTCTACCTGTGATCTTTTTGTACATAATTAAATAAAATTCTCTTTATAACACAATTAAAATAGTACAAAATATGTTTTAATAAAAAATAATGATTTTGTAATGTTGTACTTTCACCATACAAATTACTTTAATAGGTGTTGCATGAAGCAAAGCCAAAAATTGCACATGTGACTGACTCAGTTCTGAACTGCAGGGTTATGAAGACACATTCTGTAAAACAGTAACATATTAAAAGTTACTTGAAAACAAACACATTGATAAAGTTATTCACAGATTCTATTAAATAAGGTTTAGTGTGATTTGTAGTAAATAAGTTTCCTTTTCATGATAAATGTGACTTCACACCACTATGTACACATAAAAAGTACAAGACATTACTTTCACTTTAATGTTACAATAAAAATTACTGTTCTACAATAATGATGAGTTTTCACAGGCAACAACACACATATACAGACATACACAAGCGCGGAGTTTCACTCTTTCCTATGTGATGAATGATTTCTGGTTAAATAACTCTTTCAACTTTCCAAAGTTTTTAAAAACTTGGTCTACAATCTACATTTGAAGTTGAAATTAATTCCATAGAACAATTAAAACCAGAGTTAACTACTAAAACTAAAAAATAAGTAGATAGTTATCAGTCTTGTTAGGTGAAGGGACCCATTAACCACACTACACACGAAGTGTTAATATCAGGAATGCAGAGTAATATTTCATGTACACACAGTCAAGATTTTTCAAGAAACTTGACAAGTCATAACCAACATTGGATTTTAGTTGCATAATAGGCCTAACTGCATTCATTGTCTAAGAAGTTGATAATGTTCTTAATGTACTACTGAATTTGAACCAACAAAGATTATCTCTTGTTCCCATGAATGGAACCCTTTGCCAGAAAATTAGTTTTGGGCAATTCTATTCTTCATTCTTTCATTTAGTAGGTAAGAGTGATAATGTAATAACTGTTATCACAGAAGAATTTTATTTTAAATTTTAAAAAGAAATACACCTAGCAAATTTGCAATTTATTCAACGGTCAACATATATAAGTTCAGCATAAAAGAGTTCAATGACAACATTATAGAAGTGGTGCACTTATAAAAGTTGAAATTTCTGAGCTTCATTTAACCCTGATCCTCTTATCACAGTCATGGCAGTCCTTAAGACCATCCATGGATCCCCGTAATGCTTTTAGCAACCAGCATACCCAAAGATTTTTCTCCTCTGCCTTCAGTCTAATGACGAACATAAGTTAATTAATGAAGCCGTGACATTTGTAACAAACATAACATTAGAAAAATATTAGTTCTGGGAAAAGAAGGACCAATTATTTGAGAGGCATATCAAGATTAATGATACAAATGTAGAGATCCCAATTTGTAGAAATTGCCTAATCTTGTACTTGTATCACTATCAGATTCAAAAGAGACATGCAAGATATACGAAAAATAAGAAAACTTGTATTTATACAAGTACAAATATTAATTTTCTGGTCCTCTTGATTCTTACGAGTAAGGGGTGGTGTGCTTTCCCAGTGAATTGATATTGTGCAATATAGTAAACTTCACACACGCATCTCTGGGTGATTCGAGAGACACTGAAGGGAGTGTCTGTATTAAGTATTAAAGTGATGTTGGACTATGTTACATGCAGATATGAAAATAAATCTTTGGGTTCTTACAATGAAGGCATTAACAAATGTAGGCACACCACCCTGTACAAGATTATTTATGATATTGCATGCACAGAGTAACAACTATATCAGAGAGCTATTGTAATATCAAAACCTCACTGCGTACCAACATTCTCAATTGGTCATAAAACTGAGCATTCCAGTTACACTAATATTTAAAACAGACACTAGGAGTATTGAATGATGTGGAAATGTACAACTTTTAGTCAAGAGAGCATGCAGTAGGTACTCGTTCTTCAGTAGGGACTGTATACCTGCTCATGAAAAAGGCCTGCAATGATTAGAAAGATGTTGAACAAAAGTTCTCAACATTTATCACATTTTGTACTGGACTATCAAAAGAACAGAAGACTAAATTGGAGTCTGCAACTCATGCACTGTTCTCAGGTTCAGATGATTTTACTGGAGAGGGTGGGGGCAAATCAGATAGTTCCTTTGCACATTCTTGCAAGTGAAACATGTGATCAAGTTTGGCAACAGTTGCATTTAATTCTGACTCCCACTGAGCTGTACTGCTTGAGGCCTGCTGCCCTTCTCCCGCTTCAACTGGACGTATAGCCAATTCTCGAACTTTCTTTCTCAGTTCCTCCAAATCCTGTACAATAAAAGGATTCAGAATTAATGATATTTATAAAAATAATTTTTATCAAGTGAAATATAACATGTCAAGCTTTTCACCAAAGAAGAACATTCCTTAAAATTCAAAGTCATTACTTAATGAAAATATGAAGGACATAAAATTGCTAAGCCAGCATTTTAGCATTCAGAACAAGAGAAGCAGTGGAAGAGGTAAAGGTGAGAGAGGAGAGGAGAGTGAGTGAGAGTGTGAGAGGGGGAAGAGACAGAGGGCATGGGGAGAGGGAAGGGGAATAAGAGTGTGTATTGAAGATGCACAGGGATCAGTATTTTGATAGAACAAATCATATTATATACATATACACTGAAAATCAAGGGATGGGCTTATACTTAATTTTAGTCCAAAAGATCATGAAAAATAATGAAATATGTTGGTCGAAAAGGAAACAAAGAATTAGATAACAAAAATAAAATTAACTCCACCAGGAAGAATTGTGGGTACATGCGCATGTGAGTGTAGCCCATTTCAATGCTAGTACTGGATGAGAACCTCAGATCTCCAAAAAAAACAAAAACAAAATTGCCAAATACTGCCATGTGCAGTCTCTTGGATATCGTTAAATGTATCACAACATTCCCAGAGACTTAGAAAATGAAATTGCAGTTCCAATATTTAAAAAGCTGTAACAAATATCAATGTAATAACTACAGAAATATTAGCTCAATGAATGCAGACTAAAACGTGTATGCTAAAATCATAAACAAGCGAATGAATTCAATCAGGGACAACATGGTTTCAGCAAAAAGAAGATGCAGACCCTATTTTAGGGTTATTTTATCCTCAAACAACTTGTAGGGCACATATTATTTGAAGTCTATTAAAAAGGCTTTGATGGAATCTATCATTTTGGATACTTTGTGGATAACATTGACAACCTCTGAGTATCCTAACCACCAGATCAAAACACTATAGAACATTTATTAAAAACACTACAATAACTTGAAGGAGTTCTGAGAAAATGAACAACATTTAAAAGCAGCCAATCGAGGAGTCAGGAAGAGCCATCCAACGCCACTACTGTTCCTTCAGATTTATGTATAAACTATCTGATTTATTTATCATGATCTCCTATTAAGCACCCTGACTGCTCCAGGACAATGAGGTGGAAGCAGACTTTAAAAACGCAGGCTTGCACTTATGAAGAAGACATAACAGGAAAAATTCCAAAGAATTTATGGTATCAAATTTAAAACTTTTGAGATCTAAATGTGGGAAAGAAACAAATTACAAATCTTATAAAGCCATGGTGAATCCTCAATAGACAATTGAGAAAGATTAGACAGATGTAAAATTCAATAAGCAGAAATGAAGTTACTATGATCTACCCCTGTTTATTACCTCTTAAGTCAAAAGAAAAGGGCAAGAATCAGGGAAGAATTCGGTATTTTCAATCTTACAGAACTCATAGTTAAGAAAAAGTACCAATTATTTCAACATGTCAAAAGAATGAACTCTGCTTCACCACCACTAATTATATTAAAATATCAGCCTGTTAGAAAGAGACATAACAGTGCGCACATAAGAGGGTGGAGATATTTTTGCAGAGACGATAAGCAAACTACTAGGCCTAAACCATGTTGTCAAAGATAAAGATAAATAAGAAGCATCTGTAACCTTATGAGTAAAAATAAAGAGCAGTTACTTGTAAAAAGACACCTTAAGTGCATTTAACTACATTTTATGAGAAGAATATTTGTAAATAATAAATTATAAAATATTTTTCTAACATTTTCTTTTATATTACTAATTTATCTCACCTCTTCATTATCATCATTGTCATCAGCAGTTTCACTATCATCTTTCTCGCTGACTGCAGAACTTGTTCCCACAGACAAGCTTCCTAAACTACGCATATCACACCTGTCCAACTCTCGCTCATAGTCAAGCATAAGGCCTTCACTATTGTCTGGTGAGGGGTCAGATTTCCGATCCAAATCTTTGGACAACTCCCCAACAGCCTCGTGGATTTCATCCCCAGCTCCTTTCAAAGGCATTGCACTGAATTCCTGCACAGTTTGATTGAGTTCTGCACCAACACCCGGCTCACGAGGGCCCACTGGCAATTCATCCATTTCAGCTTTCTTCTGCAATTTATTTCTTTTGCAATGAATTTCTTCTGAGATTCGTTCAAGCTCCTTTAACGAGCACGCATAAGACACTTTAGATCTAGACACAGCCTTTTGCAAAGATTCAACACGCTCCTTTTGTGTAGCCAATTGTCCTTGACACAGTGACTTTTCCTCAAAATATGGCCTTGATTTGATTATACTGCGACGTAACTTCTGTTCTAATTGCTGAACCTGAAACAAATACAAACCCATCAAATAATTTATAATTTCTTTGCCACATTAGATAAATGGTGATACAAAAAGATATTTTTGCATTGTTTTATTAGATATTGTTAAATGTGTCATTGCAAACTAATACGTTAACATTCCAGTACTTGGGTGAGTATTTGGATACCCATTGGCATATGTTTTTTGTTACTATTCAAATATGGTGTTCAAGCAAACCAGTTTAAGTATTCCACAATTAAGCTGTAAGAAATACATTTTGCTTTCATGCAAGTGTAGTAATTTGCAAGTTATAGCTTTAACAATGTTGCTTGTGGGATCTGCACGAGCATCTGTGTAACTTATCAATGTTATGACCAGGGAACAGCTTCTTATGACCCAAAAATTCTTTGAAAATGACCTATAAAATGACTTAAAAATTAGAGGGAAATGATTTTAAAAAAGTGGGAAAATGATTTCATTTTTTTAAAAAGGCACAGAAGTGTGTATGAAAATGTTCATTTATTCAATGAATTTTACAATTTTAAATAAAATTTATTTATATAAAATTATACTTATTTAAAGTATTTTAGGAGGAACTGTAATTCTTAACTCCAATCTTCCAACCATCAGTTTTGAAGGGAGAGGAAGTTACCGAAGATCTGTGTAATTTTGATCAAAGAGTTCAAAAAACAGAGTCCACTACAGTAGTGAATTTTTGTCATGAACTGATGGTACAATAAAATCTTTGTTTTAGTGTGTCATGTGTTTAGCGTGTAAGTTCATGAAACATTCACTACTCACATGACCCATATGTGTTGGTAAACATTCATTTACAAGTTAGCTACATCTAGAATGTACCACTGAGACAATGACATGTCATCATAATCCGAACCCTGATTATGACAATGCAGGCGCATGGCAATCTTGCACTCAACCTCAGGTGCACAGCAACCTCACAATGTTAGATTTCATGTAAACTACAAAAAGTGATAATCTCATTAGAGTTATTGTTTATCGTGAAGCATTTGGAGTAAGCCAACCAAGCAGACACCATACACAGTTCACGTTACTGAATTGAATCTTGTACATTGTGATTGTTGGCAGTGCCTGGAAAATCTTTACCATTGTATTGTGAAAGTATTTAACATAACACGTTATATAAAAAATTATGTTTAAGATGTTTATATACACTGACAAAAACACTGTCGTTTTTTTTTTTCCAAAAAAATTTTTAACTCTCAACACCACTTTTTTTTTTAAATTCAGACTTTTCCCAAAAAGTATTGGGCTACATTACGTTGGTTCACACAATAGAATAATATCTCTGTTGTAATGCTAAAAACAAATTATTGAAGTAAAGTCTTAAAGCCTTAAAGTTATTGTTTCAACTTCATCAATGCTCTAGAAAAGTAATGTTTTCAGAAGAAGCATTAATGTTTGTTTCAGGGATGTGGATGTAGCCAACATAAGCACTCTTCATAAACAACATACATCTCAAAAACTCATGGAGATCAAAAGAGAAATGTTTCACCCTTTACAATCAGGAATAATTACTGCAGATAGAATAATGAAAATCAGAATATGTTATTTCGCATGCAGTTTTTGAGTAGTCCAGTCCCTTTAATTCAATGAGGCCACTGATAGCCTCATCGCATATAGAAATTCTTGCAGCTCTATTTCATAACACAGAGTAAACAGTGACACGAACTCGTATCTCCTCTGGGTAAAACAAAACATATCTGAAGCATGAAGCCAATGTCATCAGTGCACTTCAAGTAACTTATTGTATTTGTTTGGTCAAAGAAAGAAAACAATGTGATTGTCTGTAGTGATTCAATTAAAAGAATAGAAGTATCAATTACAGACAATCAATAAAACAGGAAAATTCTCAGTAAATGAGAGATTTCTTTTCTGTATATTAGAAAATATACAATGAGACTTTTTGTGGTTCAGTGTAACCACATCTTAAGGCTGAGGTGTTACAAATTCACAATAAGCGTTTCGAAAATGGGAATACAAAATAAAATTCTGTGGTCACAGGGTAAAAGTTCTTAAGTTGTTTTTTGGTAAAATTGGGTTAACAACTGAAACTACACGTTAAGTATCGATATTTTATTTTGGTATAATGACCGAATTCATTTTGCCAACTCAATGACAAAAAAGTGTTGGGAAATATAGCTTACAGCTCAATAATCTAACCCTTGTTTTCTCTAAACTAAGATTTTCCACTTAAGAAGGTTTACTCCATGACCACAGAATAAGTAAGTTCGTATTTTCCCAGTAAAGAATTGAGATATCATACTGAAATCATGATGAAAATTTGAGTAAGATAACATTTACTTTACACATTGTCCATTACACTAATTTTACATATATCTTTACAAATGTAAAAAACTGGCATAGAAGCGTAAAACAAGAAGAGTTGCCTGAAAATTTACAGAAAAACTTGTTTAAGAACGGGATAATACAAAGTATTAATAATGGTACCTCTCCAAGGGATGCTGCTTTGTCTGTACATTGTTCGTGTGGATTGGTGAGGTTTGCATACACCAATGAAGCTGGAGATTAAGTGGTAGCATTGCTAATTGGATAATGCTGGTACCCATGATGTACAGGCCTCAGCAGAGGAGCCAAAGTGGCATCCTACATTGACCAGCCAGAATAATCCCTTTCTTAACTTCCCTTCCCACTCAGTTCTTTATTCTTTCCTGATTGATTGATTGTTAGTGATTCCAGGTGCATCATCTACTATGGCCATTAGTCCCGTAAGTGTAATGCATGTTTTCTCGAGAGGTGGCAGTGTTCTTCCCCCACCGGATGGCGAAATCTAGTGTCAACCTACTGTCGGTTAGTAGTGTTTTCACCAACCAGGAATCTCCTACCAGGGCACTACTTGTCCTGGGACAAGCTCTCAGCCCCTAATTGATCTCCTGGCATGTGTGGTAGTGAAGTGTGTGTAAGGGGAGAGGATAGGACAAGGAAGAGGTTGGAAAGCTTGTCTTCCCACCCAATCCTTTATTTTTTCCTAGGCAGCTTGTGTTCTGTTTCCCGAATGTGGTATTTCTTCCACTTACTTGTGCCTCATCCTTCTCTCTGTCATCTGTTCTATTGGCCGCCCTTGGCTCCTTGTGTTTTTGACTCGGGTGTTGTTAGGTTTTAAGGGCTAGGGAGAGTCACTATTCATTTTCCACATTTATCTTTCAAGGGTTTTCTTTTGAGCCTATTTATCAACGATTCTTGGCTACTCTTTCAGAAACAAAATTTCAATTCAGAACATATTTTGCAAGAAAAGGGAGATATTGAGTGGCATACTTACTACCTAAGACAAAAGCATAGAAGTAACAGAACAATCTAGGAGCAGATAAATGATCAAAAGTTGCAAGGTGAAATGAACTTGACAATTATACAGTTGTAATTGCTGTATATGCCCCGAGTGACAATGCCACTGTAAATATAAATGAAGTGTTTTTAATGGTTTGATGACAGTGCTGAGAACAAAAAGTCAATCAGTAAACAAAAACAAAAAAATCTTACTGAGGGACTTTAATGGCAGAAGTGGCTGTCAAGTGAGTCATCAGGGTGGGTTCATTAGTAAAAACAGACTAAAACATAAGGGAGAGCAATTAATTGATGCGTCAACAAAACACCTCAAAAATAACAAATGGATGGTTTAAACAAAGACTTACACCTGTACACATGGATTCAGCATACTCAGAAATTGAGATCCATTACTGACTATATTATTGTGAATTAGTTCATTAAAATAAAAATCAATGACATACGAGTCAAGAGGGAATAAAGTGCTAGTCATATCATTATGTTTCGCTATCTAAAATGTTTTTCCCACTAAAAATGCATGCTCAAGAGCCAGGTAATCAAAACCAACTCGATGAGAGAGTAATGTCAACATGATATAATCTTGGAAGCCTGGAGGATAACTACAACATTTTTATATCAAGCGTGTATTATCTGTACAGGAAGGAATGTATAAATTCATAAAATAGTGTATCCACTAATCTGTCTATTAAGCCTTGGGCAAAAAGGAAGATTGGCAGAAAAATAGAAAATGTCCAGCACTGAGGAATTTGTAGAAAAGGGAAGTAAATGAAAATGGTTAGCAACAAATACAAACAAAGATAGAACAGGATACCACACAATGAGGAAAGAGAGACAAAGAGAAATTAGTAATGCTAAGAACCGACTTGTGAGGAAGTGGATAGGGAACCCCTCAACTTAAAATGTGGAAACAGAAGTGTGGTGGAATGGAACTGCCAATACACTGTGGTGGAATGATACACTGTTCACTTTGCTGTTAGCCAATGATCAGTGTTATAGCTGGAGATGAAGAAGTTATATGTTTTGCAAATTATAGAAGAATGAAAAATGGGACCTCACTATAAACTTACGAAAAACTGAAACCATGGTAGAAGACAAAATGCAAAGCACTCACACATGCAGGACATCAGTACAGGATGAACACAACAAAACAGAACCTTTAAATACCTTGAGTTACCCTCTCTTCTAAGGGACAAATGCCAATGCCAATGACATTTTTAACAAGATAGGACAGGGAAAGCAGATGATTAGACAATTAAATTATCTACTGTGGAGTACAAACATTTCTAAATAAAAGAAGGTCCATATCTATAAGTCTACAATAGACAAAATAGCACTTATGGTGTGGAAACATGGGTATTGAATGAAAGGGATAAATAAGGTTGATGGCCCTTGGATTATTGGAGAAGGAGTTGCCATGTGTCTATGTTGGAACCCATCCAAAATGAAACAATAAGACAAATGATGTACTTAGAAGGCAGCATTTTGGATACAATTGGAACTAAATGACTAAACTGATTGGGATATCTCCAATGTACAGGAAACAACAGGTAGCAAAGAAAGATCTGGGTGTGGCCACATGTGTACTCATGCATCTCACACCCTTTCTGGAAATTGAAAATCCAGTTTACTCTGTCCCTGCATTGATTTCAATAGAACATAAATCAGCCTGAGGTGTTGAAATAGTGCATGCACAAAAACTCAAGCAATATCAAAGAAACAGGAGACTATCTGAAATAGGTGACCATCCATTTCCAGCCACATTTGCAATTTTGATTTTGAGAATCCACTCACTTTAGACAGAGGTATTTTTCAAGAACTATTTCAGGAACTTTACAAATAAAAACATATGAAACAGTCAATTCAGATATGGAATCCTATCTTTTTACTGCTGTTTATGATAATATTTTGTTAAAAATTAAAAACTCTAAGTAAATTTATTTACAGAACTTTTGTCTTATATCTTCTTGTTATACATTTTTATACATATGCAAATCAATTTTTGTTTGTTTGTTCAGTATCCTGATTTGTTCCCCCATTTCCTTTTCCTTCAGTAAGTTGGTCAGAGAATTTCAGTTTCCTCATTGTGCCTTTCTTAATATGTATAATGTGTGAATATCAGATCAAAGATTATGTGTAAAGAAGGTCTACTTATACATCATTCTGCTCATTTGGTAATCTTAAATTCAGTGTGTTTCATCTCTATAAACTATTACCAATTATATATAATAATTATATTACCAATTATTTACTATTTGTTAATATTCTTCAAACTTTGAATTATCCAGTTCTTAAACAAGTTTTACTGTAAATTTTTTGAAAACTTTTTTTCTTGTGCTGCTGCGGCAGTTTTTTTCATTTATTAAAACATCTCCATATACTATTAGTGTGAAAGAACATGTGTAATGTAAATGTCATCCTTCTCTAAGTTTTCATCATGATTTCAATTCTTTACTGGAAATAAAAATTGCTTACTAATTTTGATTTTGTATATCCATTTTCATAAACCATCAATTTAAATTGTAAATTTACAAAACCTCCATCTCAAGATGCGGTTACATTAAACCATGAAACATTTTGCCGTGCATTTTCTGATATGGAAAATAAATTTCTCACATGCTGAGAATTATCCTGTGTTTAATTGATTATCTATAATTCATTTGGAAACTTCTATTCTTTTAATTCAAATACATTACATTGTTCATAGAATACTATATCTTAAATTGGCCTCTGGATGACATCAATGTACCTCAAACAGGTGACACTCAATGTGTTAAATGTAAATAAAAGATCTATTTAATTGCATAGCACATTCCTTGTAAAATATGTTCATATTCATTACATTCTTGGTAGGCATATGTTCAAGTCTCAATTTTGAGGACATTATAAATACAAAATTTTTTAGAGTAAATTTCAGGGCCTATCTACAAATATTTTTAGTGTATTTTTGCCTGCCTATTTTGGATTTGGGTGAAATCTATTAACTGCATCTGTTCCTTAAATTTCTCATGGCAGAAATATAGATTCCTAATCCATTATTACAGCACAATTTTTCAGAATGTGAGTGTGATGCCTAGAAAACTCTAGCAACACATTTGTCATACTATTTCTGCCATAATCTGTAATTTTTAACACCCAAATATTCAAGGGTGTCATTTTAACACTAGTGAGCATTTCATTTTGCAATATGATTTTATATTTTGGTTTAAGAATAACAAGCTTTTACAAGTCTGTCATTTTCTGATGTGGTTTACACAGTATACCAATTTTTTATAAATCTAAAAAACTTTAATTTCTATTCAACATTTCACCTACACTGCCCATGAATGCCAATTCAGCACCAACAAGATAGTTGACCTTGAAGCTGTACCATATTCTTGCAAGTATCACAAATCATCTCTCATGTTTTTTGCCAGAATTTTTGTGAGATTCTACAGTTCTATCATTTCATTGTTCACCCGATTAGGATTTCCAGTTCCAAGAAAATATTTTCATAATGCATCATAATGCATCATAATTGTTTCTATGTTCATTCAGTTGTCTCTTTGCTTTCGATGTAAGTGTTAGCTCATCCAAATTGTTAGGAATTGTAATTTTACACAGGTGAGTATCATAGGTCTTGGTTTCACCGAGATCCTTTGGATCTTGCAAGACATTCCAGATGATGTTCTGAAAGGATCTGAAGAAAATGACCATGTTGATAGGTCTGATGACGAGTCAGAAAAGTTAGCTGATAATGAAGTTCACTTTAGAGGCTTGGGTTCTACATAGAGAAAATATTTCAGTTATTACACATGAGGAAGTCCCATTCCAAAAATTGTTTAATTTCTTATTTCTTTTACAAACATCATGAATAATATCAAATGTGATTTTGCATTTTACATACTTTTCTCCCTTAAAAATTTATTTTGAAATATGAAAATAACAACAAATGTTGGAAATTACCAAAAGATTAAGAAAGAAATAGCAATTAGAAACCAACAAATATAATTGACTCTGGTTATATTGAACTTCTGGAGACTAATATTTTTGGTTCGCCACATCCGATGATGTAAAAATTAAATAGAATTTCTCCAGGGACGATTGATTTTATTAATGCAGAGATACAGCAAAATTCATTAACAGCACGATCAGAAAATTTCAATATCTATATTTGTTCTTTAAAAATCAATTATTTTCAATTGTTTGCATCATACATTTTTCATTAGTAAATTCTCTAGATCCTTCTCCAGAGTTCTTGTTCTCTCCATACTTGATTCTGCATTGTCCTCTGCGTCTAGGTATCATAATGCACTTTTGACACCCTTCAATGCCTCTTGCATTGTTGGAACACCAACCCAACCTCTGAAGTCCTTTTACTCCTCAAATAACATAGGAGATGCTTTCGTTAGCGGGCTGGAACAAGTGGCTAATGAAATTAATAGCTTTTCTGTGCAGCACTGCTGAAATCGCCAGGCTGTGGGGTTGTGGCAGTCGCATGCTTCCTGTTACCTACATACAACTATATGTACTTTATCCCACAGAATATCAAGTAACACCAAGATTGAAAACCAAAGCAAGCGATAGCGTGTCACTGCTGCCAGTTGTAGCCCATGCAGGCCAATGCTTTTGTTTCTGCAGTAAAACTGAGTCGCATAAGGTCATCAGTAAAGCGCACATTCCACTACCTTCACCTCAGGATCCACTACCTTCGCCTCAGAGGAAACTTCTTTGAATATGACCTTTGGCCGATGATATTTTTTCAAGCTGACTAGTGTTCGAATTTTGTGACTCCGAGGCGATATATTTTTTTCCAGGACTTTTGTATTTTCTACGCTCACTATAGCCGAGGTTCAGGTTCACTATAACCAAATCTTCGAATTCTTATTTTTAATGTAAGTAAAACGGGATCAATGACTTAAGTTCACTAGGTATAACCGAGAGTTCACTATATCCAAGTTCACTATAACCAGAGTCAACTGTAATTAAGTTATTGTCAGAGCAACCAGATGAAAATATGATGATGTTGAAACAACATCCTTACACAGAATAGGTAGGTAAAGAATCTCTGCTATGTGAAGACTCTTAGCTCAAGAGTAATTAATCATTTTCTACATCTTCAATGAAAATATTGGTCTAGACACCTGTTCTCAGGAAAATGGAATGAGGAAAAGAAAAGAACTACACATTTAGGGCACAGGCGATTCTTTGTGTCATCTTTACACTGTGGTCAATTAATACTGACAACGTGCTTTTTCATATCAATGATAAAGTTGATTCAGCCATCTTCCAGTCATTCCCATCTTCTCTAATTTCTTGTTTGTTAATGGAATACTTCTTTTGAGGTTTCAGTCATTTCCACTTTCACTATTATCATTTTGTTGTGTATAGTATCATAACATTTGTTGTCATTCTTCTCACTCCTCATGCTGATCACTTCCTCTTTAATTATCTTTACCATCACACTTAGTCTTCTAATTGTCTATTCCTTAAGAACACTGAATTTAAATGAAGTCCACTTAGTCTTAGTTCACGATTCAAAGACAGAAATAACAGACATCCATACAGACACTCGAGAACAAAGTAAATAACACAAACACAGAGAAGTTTTCGATTTTTAGCACTCTTTGTTGTTTTTGTTATTTGAAGAAGTAAATAAAGGATAAACATGAAGGTAAATAACGCTGTTGGAATACAATGTATGTTATTCAAACTAATAAAAAGAATGTAATTCAGCAAAGGTAATAAATAATTTCATAATTAAGCAATAGAGGTGTCAGTTAAAAGTAACCTTTATAAATACACTGAAAAAGCACACAAAACTTGCATAGTTGAGAATAAAAGTTTTCCAATTACCCCATATTGCAATTATGTGTTATGCAAAATAGAAGATGGTGTTATCCTTATTATAAATATAACAAAATATATCCTGCTTATAAGGTAGAAGTCTCTAACCTTTTCTGACTCTGGTCAAATTTCTTACATGTTAAGAGGACCTAAAAATTACTGCCAAAAATTAGTATGGTTATTTCCAAATTTTGCATGTTTTATTAGCATTAGTTATGTATACGAGGAAGTTTTTGTCTGTAAAATAAACAATGATTTAAAATTAAAAATCATAAAAATGATCAATTTAAAAACACGTAAGAAACAGCCTGTTTTTAAATTGACCAAGTTTATGATACTTAAATGTACAACAGATCTTAAATTCAATGTACAGATTTGGAATAAATGACCCTTCAAACTGCTAGGTGCCTATTATTTCTTGTAGATCAAGTAGAAATTTAATTGTTTCCTTTGGTAGCTCCGATTTTAAATGCCAGCTTGACAATGAAGGTCCATATTGAGATTATTGATATTTCATCTCATCTTAGGGAATGTTTTTTCAAACAGTTACAGTGATACCAAAACAGAAAATCTAGTATGATAACAAGCAGCTGATAGAATTATTTTTGAAAAGAAATTGTCTTGTTTGAATCCTTTCACTTTCACACACTGTACAACGATCAGTGACAAAACAATTCTCTTCCTGAAGTTTCAGAGTATGAAAAATGAAGTGCTGTCAGATGTACAAGAAAAACTACTTTCTATCACCACAAATCCTCTGAAAGAACAGCTAGAGGATGCTTTCTATTGATAAAGAATATGAGTATCTCAATTTTCTCATTCTGTCAAAATATTCCTGGTTCTGTCGATGTCAAACTAAAAGTTCTTAAATTGACTCAACGACATGCGACCAGATGAAATTCATAGCACCTTCAACTTCCAAAACATGATGAATCACTTCCTTTGCTCCACAGCAAGTGAAAATCACTTCTTTTTTTTTTTTTTTTTCTTCTTTCTCCAAAGTCTGTCTTTAGGCTATTAATATTGCATCCACAGTCCACAGTAGTACATTTAAGTTTTTACCATGTACTCCAAGGTTATACAAAGTTTCATAGGTTTTGGAAAAATTCTTCCTTGATAATAGTGATTTCCAAGCTATGTACTGCACATAATTCCTCACAAATTTCAACATTATTTCCAACTCCGCAAATAAATACAAGCAATCAGAATTGGCATGAATCAGAGGAAACATTTCATTCATCTACTGTAATTGATGGTCATTCACAATCATGAGAATCCATTGTACCTTGAATTTGATGAGCTACTATGCAGGGTGAAGACTTCATTTGGTAAAATTTATTCAAAAGCTTTCAAAATTCAAGTTTGAAATTTATGTTATCCGTATAACGTTTTCCTGTCATTCATGATCAATTTTGTGACTACTCCCCCGATAGCTTCACTTTCATGATGCTTCGTAGTGTTGTTAAGAAGCCAAATCTTTCTTGAGAGAATCTATTTTATGAAAAATGCTTCAGCCCAAATGGTGTTCAATATTTATTTATTTATTTGAAATTTATTTTGAATATATGTATTTATATAAAAAGTATTAAAGTTTTGGACTACTTTGCTGTTAATAAATTGTTGCATGGGTTGTATCAAGCTCATGGGCCGTAGGTTGCATAGACCTGTTATCCTGAGGTGATGTTATTTTTGATGGGCGATTTATATTAAAATTAAGTATTAGCATAATTAAAGAAAATTGTGTACATAATAAGATTAATTTTACCTGCTGTTCAGCCGCATTGAAAAGAGTTGCTCTTTTCTGGTGTTCTCTGCCACTCTCAGCCTTTTGATTCTCAGCATCCATAACCTACATTAATGACAGTGTGAAATTAGAGTTAATTGATACAAAAGTAAAGCTATAAGATGTCTGAAGAAATATCTTACTTTGATTGTTGCATGGTTTAACATTTCTTGCCATGCATTATCAAACTGCCATTCATGTTGCTTGCTCAAAAATCGCTGTTCTGCCAATGCCACTGTTTCCTTTGCAGCCTGATGAATTTCTGCAATAACATAGGTCTGTGTCACTTTCACAATCTTTTCAAAATAATAACAATGCTTAAAAAACAAAAATAAAATATTTTGATTTTGCATACTCTTGATCTTCAAAAAGTACTTTTGTAAAATTAACTGTAAAGGGCATCAGGGAATTTTGGAAATAAAAAAAAGGGTTACAATGATGGCATACCATTGGCTCTTTGAAACTGTACTGCAGCTCTCTGACATTCCAGTTGGGCTTGCCTTGCAACTTCAAGAGCTTCA
Source organism: Teleogryllus occipitalis (assembly GCA_011170035.1). Classification (NCBI taxonomy): domain Eukaryota; kingdom Metazoa; phylum Arthropoda; class Insecta; order Orthoptera; family Gryllidae; genus Teleogryllus; species Teleogryllus occipitalis. Next base: position 73,352 of record BLKR01003819.1, read on the forward strand.
TAGTATGGACGTGCTCGTTCAATGCAGCCACCCAACTTTTTGCTGAGCAATTTAAGTCTACGTGTGGACTCATTAAGTAACAAACGGAAAGTTGTGTTTGCTTCCTGTACAACAGCCCAAGAATCAATAGTGAATACAGTGGTATGTCAAGTATTCAGGTATATAAAAGGTCAAATGTCACTTGATGGCTGTATATCAGGTGTATTACAATTGCCCCAGCCATATTACATGGATATACAGGTTAGGGTAAATGCAGTACTCACATCTAATTCTGTTTCTAATTTGTTGATTTCATCAGTGGCACTGTTCAGTTTTTCCAATTCAATCTGAACAAAATAGAAACATTAGCTACAAATGTACTGGACTAGTTAACAAAGTTACAAGACATCTACTACAAGTGAACATAAAATCGAGGAGAACAGAAAACACTAGTACCTGAATCCTGGGATCCAGGTCCGAGTCGCCGCCACCATCGTCTGGTCCATTGCAAGACAGATGCTCCATGATAGGCGCCGAGACGCACTGACCCCGGCCATAAGATTGTTCTTTATCTTACACACTCATCGTAAGAGTAGAGTAGACAGCGCCACAGGCATGTAGTGACGCAAAACAAAACGAAGACGCTGCTTAACACACTTCAAAATGACGCACCTGTAAGACCTTTGTCAAAGGTCAACCCACCATCCCCCCCAATAATCTCACTTCCGCGCTCGTCGCACTACGCTGAAACTCCTCCTCATTCGCTTGTTGTGTTTTCTTTCTCGCAGTCTGAGTCGCTGCCTATCGAATGGAGCGGTCGCGTCGACCCCACCACAATCGATACTTACGAACGAGATAAGGCGCCTTCTTCAAAGGTCGCTAATTACCGACACGTCACTAAAGGCCACTCGAAAAAGGAGGATCAGCGATTGTATCCTGTGTTCTTCATCTTACGGAGTCAGGTGCTTGATACGAAGATTGCTCTCTTGAGGCGTTATCGCGCCGGGGGAGGAGAAGTTCCTTTTCATCGAGGGGGAAGTGGAGCGGTTGTCGCCGCGAAAGTCACGTGAGACACTCGGCGGCGGAGCGGCAGGGAAAGGCAGCGACCGGATGAGCAGCCGGCGGCGAACTGAGCCTCTCGGCCGCATCGCCGCGGGCGGGCACAACCAGCCGGAGCCAGCCGAGCCGAGCCGGGCCTTGGGAACTGCCCGGTCAAGGGCATTCCCGCCGTCCCGCTTGCATCTCCGTGGAGGAATCACGCGACGCCACAGCGAGCGGTCTGGGTTTCCTTAGCGCGCCGGCCTCCGTGAAGACCTGGCGGTATCTCGTCATTACAAACATGTTGACTTACTCTCGTGTAGTCTGACATTGAAGATAAAGAAAGTCTCTTCCACAATACATATTTTCAGAGGCGCACCCACAATTCTTCTCTGGGAGAGAGGGGGGGTTACAGGTATAGTGAGAAGATCCCGCGATGTTTTCTTATAAATACTATTTTATTTACACTGAATATAAAATAAACTTTTTATTTGTTGACTTTATTTACAACGTAAACAACTGATATATTGAATGACTTTCATTGGTACAAAAAATTAGTAAAATATCTATGTTTTAATATGTATCATTGACTCCTAGGAGGGAGACTGAAACCTCCTTCCCCTAGGGTGCATATGTTTAAATGTGCTTATGCTATTAATAATTTGATAAGAAAATTAAAACTTCGAAGATTTTTTAGCAGTGAACTGTTTAATCACATTTGTTCTGTCCACGAACATTTGGTGAATGATTGTAACATAGGATGGAAACGTAAGTGAAGTGTTATGCTGAGACAGTACTTTTCATTTAGAGAGTCAATGGTAATGAATGCAATGATTACAGTGTTCGTGATGATTAATTACAGTAATTAACACAGTTTTGACATCTTTTTTAAGTTTATTTGCATATTATTTATACTAATTATTATTGAACAATTAAAAAGAGTGTGAATTCCCAACTTTTTTACCAAATCATTGCTTGACTCTCCAAGATCATGAACAAATGACTACAGCGTTTGTCATTGTAAATTAGTCGGATAAATATTCTAAATGTACGTAAAACGAAGGAATAAAATCTAGTATATTGTCAACGCTATGGTCAATTGGATTAATAGTTTTCTAACTTAATTAAAAAGTATTGGAATCACCTCAACCATACGATCTCAAATTCTCCATCGTAAAATCCGCGTTTAAGGGTCTTTTAAGCTATAACTTCGCTCACAGTCCATATTAAGGTGTACTTGTGCTGTTCCAAATATGGTTAAGATTAGCGGAGATGACGAGAACATACACACACTTTTGTATCAGACAATCGAGATATCTCTCTGGATGGATGTGTCACGCATAACTCTGTCAGATTAAAAGCTTTTGAGCTGAAACTTGGGAAATACATAAGAAGTAAGGTTTAGTTTGCAGTTTCAGAAACCATTAAGATATTTTAATTTTTGGGTGTACTATACAGGAAGCCCCAGTGATATTTTTTAGAAAATGGTTACACTTTCTTCTTTACATTTTTTGCTCGAATAGGAGAAATATTAATAAAAAATATAATGAATATATTCATAAAATTATAAATATATTTCTGATTTTTATTAACACCTCTGTAATTTTGAAAGTTGCGAAAGTTCAAATTAATTTTCTAACCTATATTCCATACCTCCAATATTGAAGGCACGTATTTCTTTTTAAATATAATTTTAGATCTTTAAATAAATGTCATGCAATTTTTTTAAAAATATGAGCATTTATTGAATGATAACACAAAGAGGAAGAAAAAATTGATATTCTGCGCATTCCCACTAGTATTTGTATGTTCTTTCATACTCTACAGGTTCAAAAATATAGATAACAGAACCAACCGGTTTCACATCCGCGGCAAATGAGGTTGCCTGTCGTAGTGCCGTGATAACGCCAGCAGCATTGAAAGCATAGGGGCGACGAATTATTGGGGCCATGAGGCCATCGCGTTGCAAAACCCCCTTTCGGTTTACCCTCGCAGTTGTTGGGAAAACAGCGTGCGTTTGTTCCACTAAATGAAACACGCCTAAATCGAATGTACGGGAGCTCTGTGACGAGCATTAGCGGAAAGTAATATCATCAGAGAATTCACGTGAAAACATAATTTGAAATAGAAATATCGTAAATATTTCTACATGCATAGTATGTCACTGTATTCTCAAAATGAAACATACTGAAGATGAAGTTTTCAAAATCAGAGGCAATGCTAAAATCTCTATTGAAAAAGTCGATGGATGTAAAATACGATTCATTACTAGTCATAACATGCGAGTACATTCGTCATTCCAATGAAATATTTAATACTACTTTTTAGAAGTAATTTTAATTCACCAAAAAGTCTTCAAAGTAAATGAGAGTATATTTTTGATTATTTATCAAATCAGTGCCAATAACCCAATAATGTGAATGTTCCGCTTAAGATAGCTTAAGTCAGCTAAGGTGATCTGAAAATTCTGAGAGGTTCTCTCAGTTTTCTTTTAATTCCACAGTGTTTAATTGCGTATTTATTTATGCTGGTTAATTTATAAAAGATTGTACAAAGTTTTCTATTCAACAGATCGTTTACAGTAAAAATCAAATTTTCAGCCACAACCCATTCACTATTACTGCAGGTGTACTAGAAAAGTCAATATTATCATCCATCCTTCCTAACATTTTTAGTCATGATCTTCTTAATGATGGTCCAAATGAGCGTTATGTGCAGACAACACCGAAACATTCATGACGCACTCACGACACTATAATCACAAATATACTGAAAATACTCTAAACGAATAAGCTGTCTAAACGAAGCCTTGTGTAATTTCAAATCAAAATCTTCACTTATTGCGCTCTAGAAATCCTACCGAATTAAATCTTCACAAAACTTACATAGTGTACCTCCTCATCGGTAAATATCTAGAAGTGTTACTTTACAAAAAGACTTACAAGCTGCATGTCAATGCAATTGACTAGAAAGAATCATTGAAAATATCAAAAGTATTTTCTATAGTTATTGCAAGATCTACAACGAAAGTTGAATGTTGACTTATTATACAAATCATCTCGCCGACCTTTCGTAACTTATGCATGTTCTGTTGTTAGGTAAGGCGTTGACACGAGTAATCCTAAAACATTAACAATAATTCAAAATACATTTCTAACAAGAATTATAAAAGTTAGATGAATTATTTATAATACACAGATTCAAAGATAACTAAATATACTTCCTTTTGGCGATCATGTAACACAAACAGCCTATTATTACAAAAACTTACACACTTCCTGGTCCCCAAGGTTATTTTTTTAGTTACTTCAAAAGAGGTAGTATACAAAAAATTATAAGAATTAATTATACTATTTTATATTTATTCTGTCCGATAATAGATATAAATTAAATTAACTAATTTTGAACCACAATTTTCGTAAAATAATAAAAGGTTTGATTTTTAGAACCTAAAGATTCACACTTTTAACCAGACCTCGTTTCATGAAGTACTCAATGCATTGTTTCTGTTTCTTTTCCTCGTCACAAAGAACATTCTTTCATATTTAATTAGGCGGTTGTGTCCATCCGCGTTCTTCGGCTGTGCTCGCCCCTCCCCTTCGGTTCCACGTGTCTCCTCGACGTGTTCGTCGCGGTTGCTTCACCGCTCGCTCGCTGTTGCGTACCCGCCGCCGCCGCCGCCGCCGCCGCCGCCGCCGCCGCCGCCGCCTTCGCGCGAGGTAAAGCGGGCCGCGACGAGAAGCCATAAAGATGTTCCGCCGCTGACGTCAACCTCCACGTCTCAAGTGTCGACGCTGCTGGAAGCTGCCTTACAACTTGGCACAAGGCGAAGAGCCTATTAGTGCTTCCTCTCCAAAGCGCTTTCCCGCCATTCCCTTCAATTCCACAACCCCGCCCTCGAAGCGTTAACGATGATGGTAATTTCTCGCAGTTGCAGCTGTCGCTTAACAATGTATTTTTTCCTCGTTCGCGTGGTCGCAAAGTGCTTTAGATCATTTGGATATTTATTATTTCTGCTGCTAGGTTTGTGCTGCCTGGTGGAAGAACACTACAATTTACGTATTATAATTAAGAGTATTAATACAATGCAACTTTAAATTATTTTAAGACAATAGTGATAACAATAATAATAGCATTAACTCTACATTTTATGGCTCTACTACACATATTTTAAACTAATAAAAACACGACGTTTTAATTACACTGCACTCCACTTCACTTCACAACACTTGCACTTCACTAATTGTTCTACTTCTCTGTTGCACTACACTTCACGTCACCACACTTTAATACAAATACAAATACTACATTGAATATAATTAACTCAATGTATACTTATCAGAATACTAATACTAACAATAACCATTGTAATAAAAATACTACAAGAATAACAAATTTTATAAGCCTAACTTACTAATTAATACAGTTTACAAATAGCATTAGTTATCTTACTTTTAAATCTTTGAACACATAGAGGAAAGGATTTCAAGGCTGTCACAGACAACTTACTCCAATTCGTTATTGACCTATTTGTAAAGGAAAATTTTCCAACATCTGTTCTCTGTGGTCTGAACTGAATTTTGTGCTCGTGATCTATAAAGTACGTGGGTCTACTGAATCGAATGTAGATATCTTTTCAAGCTGGATAACCGGCATACGCTTTGTACAGGGCACAAAGTCTTGCCTCAACCCTCCTGATTTCTAGAGACTCCCATTCTACCCGCTTCAGAAAGTAAGTTTACACGCTATATTCTATACTCTGTTCAAATTTTCCTATTGTAAATGTAGAACTAGGGTTGTCTCCTTCTGGAAACCCGTGATCCGGAGATTTTGAATCCGGAGGTCACAAAAATTAAGTCAAAGAATGTGATTCTAGACCGTAGAATATACGAATACGTATTTGTATTTTTATGGGTTATACACCTTCATGGCAAGAAGTATAAATATTATAGTGATCGTACAGATTCTACAAAAAAAAAAATCATTCAAACAACTCAAATTGCATTATATCACATCACGGTGGCTTTCGAGATACATCGATTTTTCGCGCCGTTTATGTCTGAATTCGAAGTTTGTGGATTGAATGCATTATTCGTTGTAATAATTTTATTGAAGGACAAGGAATTTTAATGTGAAATACGGTTCTTTTCCCCACACCATAGTGGGCATTAACTCTGAGACCCAAAGACAAATATCGCTGTCATGCGCATCATATCGCGTGTACTTCTGACAAACAATTCCGTACATGTTTCACTAGGAATTTAATTACTCACATAACTAACACGGAGCCCGGAGATTACTTCTAAAACCCGGACAATGGGGGTCAAATCCGAAGAGGTGGCTACCCTATTTAGATTCTTCTCACTCAGAAAGTTCACCTCCCCCACTCCGCTAGTAATAAACAACTCCCCCATCACCTGGACCCCACCATCGCAGCCCATAAAATACCTAGGACTTCATCTGGACACAAAACTAACCTGGAAAACCCACATAGATATCAAAATTAAACAAGCAAGAAATAAATTATTCCAACTCCGGCCACTAATCAACAAACATAAATCTCTGTCATACACAAACAGTACAACACTATACAAAACAATAATCAGACCACTACTCCTTTATGCATGCCCCATATGGACAAACGCAGCCCCCACAAATGTCAATAAAATTCAAGTTATGCAAAATAAATTTTTAAGACTAATCACAAATGCCCCCTGGTTCATAAGTAACAAACAACTTCATTCAGAATTAAACATCAATACAATAATAAACCAAATAGCACAAATATCACACAACTTCTACCAAAACCTAACAGACATACCAGCAGCATCCCATTACAAACTTCCGAAAAATCCAACCCACACACGAATAAAAAATAGATTCCCTTTTGAAGCATTCCTCAAACTTTTAGCCAACGACAATTCATAACACCGAGGTTCTCCCCTAGAGTATCCTCTCCAATGCGTAAATTAAGTTAGCTTAGATATTTTAACTAGAATAAGTCTGAAAACATACATCTGTAAAGTAGTTGTACTGAACGATGTAAATCCACCAAAATGAATAAATGTGTTAAAAAAAAACCCTATTTAGATCGCCAGACTCGATCGTAATACGTAGGATATTTATAGAAGTAATTATTTAAATGAGGCTAAGGGAATTAACTTACAGTGCATGGGTCAATACCGTCATACTTATGATATAGATTCTAACAACAAATCTGCTGTACTGTAAGATATTATAAAGCCGGTGTACAAGAATAGTGACGTAGTCCAAACTCGTTATTTTGTAATTAAGGGCAAAATTATATTTGTAACAAATATCTAGGTTTCTTAGTAAAAAGTCCAAAAGGTACACATTCCATCTCTGGCCGCGAAATAAACGGATTCGCTTAGATTAAAACCGTTCTTCCGCAAAAATGACAACTTTTTAGATGAGCCACTTTCTTTAGCACTCACCGGCTTAGGTGGCTCAGGGCATCAGTTGACGTCACTGAAGTGCTCCTGACGGAAAGGTCCTAAGGTTCGAATCCCGACGGTGGCGGGATTTTGGATATTAGCTAGACAGCTAGGTCGAATTCATCCGCTTTCTGGATGAGAATTCTAGCGGCAGGCTGCTCCGGTCGGTAGTTCTCCGTGATTTCTCAGTTCATCACCAGGCGAATGTTGGAGCTGTTCCCTAACAAACAGGTCAGGGACAGGGCACGATCTTTCCTTCCTCTTCCTTGTCCTATTCTCACCTTACTTACGCATACTTACATTTACACGCACTACACTACCACACATGCCTGGAGACCAGTTGGGAGAGCTTAGAGCTTGTCCCGGCTGGGGTGGTGTCCCGCTGCTGCAAGATACCTGGATGGGGAAACCATGCAAGCCGGCGGATAGGTCATCGCAGGACAGGTCGTCGCCACCTCTCACGAACAAATATGCACTACACTTACGGGAATAATGACCTTAGGAGTCGACGCACTTGGAATCACTAATCAATCATTCTTCGGCACCGACAATCTAATGATGCAGAGAGTAACTAATCCCCGGCATTCAACTTTTCCTCCTTGACTGATTTCGCTTTCAAAAGTAATTTATATTTGATAATAATTTTGGACTGTTATATTGCTGTATATTCTGAATTAGTGAATTCTGGAAACGTCTTTTGCATTACGACTAGTTTCAGTTATATTATTATTTATACTATTTTCGACTCGCAATTTTCGACTTTATTTATTGCATTTGCCGATGTGTTCACCTCGCTGTTAAATCATATCAAAATGAAGTAAAAGCTTATGTTATTGTTTACTGATGAATCTTAACTGCAGTTTAGACTTAAAGAAACATGATTAATCATATAAGGAGCGTCGTTTCAAACAATGTTACGTCCAAAATTTAAAATTTTACAGGAAGTGCAAAACACACAGAACTTGTACATAAAATTATTATATAAAAATTGACAAATCAAAATTTTGGCATCAAATATCTCAATTTCGTGTCTGTAGGGAATTAAACCACTTTAAATTGTTATTGATGTTATTAAGTTCGTTGTAATGGATTTATTATGGTTTGCTACAATCATAAGTGGAAAATAAATTTATGAATGTTTTGTAGATTTGATAGTGTATGTTTGATTTGATAGTGATAGTTACATGTTTAATAAAATATACAACACAATTTACTAAACTTAATACAGAAAAGAAAAACTTACAATATTAAAGTTAATGGAAATATTTAGAGAGCGTAAGTGCAAAGAGGTTAGTTACTGAAATGCTCACTCCACTCCTCTAAACAGCCAAGAAGTGTACCATTTTGATAATTGGGATCTTCACTGGGAGCAGGTTCTGATTCCAGAACAATCTGATAAAACTGCAAAGTAATTTCGCTTTTCTAGACTTCTCCAAATCTCTTCTTTCCAAGTTATCACTATCCCTTTTCGTTGCCTCAGTTTCCTTGTCGATAGATGTTACAGCCAATGGCTCCCGTATGAGGTGCCCTACCTGATCGCTTTTCAAAAAAAAGACATGAATAGTTTAGAAGGGTTATCGATCTGATAATTTAACTCCATTTTATGAGACACAGTTCTTTTCCCATCTTTTGTTGTTATTTTCAGGATTATTCTCGTAATTTCCCTGATCGCCTCATATTTCTTATATTTGCTCAAATATGTGTAATTCTTCACTGTACAGACTTTGCCTAGTGTGTGAACCAATCCAAATTACCGGTAAAATTTGCGATAATTATATGGTGTTAAAATTTCTGAATTCTTCCTTATTTTCTTTTCTACTATTCTAAAAAAAATTCAGATGGTAGAAATGAAAGTCCCATTACAGAGAAGAAAAGAATAATACTCTTCAGATGACGAGGGTCATTGTTGAGGAGATCCATGGCCTGAACAACATACATGTTCCCCGCACCTATCTGCAAAAATCCTTATACTCTCAGTTCGTGGGTAATGTTACTCTCACAGCAGCACTAATATCAGCCGATCAGATTATCCAGTAGAAAAGTTTAAAATTCCAGGAACATGAAAAATAGATCCGAGGGCAAAGTACGTTTTGCATCAACCGTGTACAACGAAACAACCCAATGCTTCATTTACGCAATGATAGAGTTTGATCCGAAACCATTTGGGTGTATACGGAATGATAAGAGTATTACAGAATGATTGAGGGCTTAAGAAACATAACAAAGTGATGTCAATCTCATATTTGGATATAACACGATTTGAAATGACGCTTCTCATATCTGACCTTGCGATGCCAGTGCTACTTTTCATCACATTTGGTTTGTTTATTTCGGAGTGAAGTTCGTTATTACGTAAAGCGATTTCCAAAGCGGAAGAATGACTCTATACTTGTGAGCTGTGTTGCCGGTTCTATTACTCCTTAGATATTTAATTTTTCAAAGTTAGTACGTACTTTGGCACAACAGCTTTTTACAAGCTAAGCCCACCAACGGTGACCCGGCCTTGCAACCCTGGGTTGAGGGGTACGTGTGGTTAGCACATAGCAATCCCCTAACACACAGCAATAGGTACTGGGACATTGCAAGGAAAGCGCACAGTGAATTTTTGCCCCGACCGGGAATCGAACCCAGGGTTGCTTCGTGGAGAGCGAGCACGCTAACCAACGAGCCACCGAGGGTACGACGAGGTGCATAGTACGAGGAGAAGTGATAATTAAAAAAAATAATAATTCGGGCCATTTTAGATTCTATTGCTGGTTTATTTCGCACAAATAATTTTGCGTGTAGGTGCTACCGATTATAAAAAAGATATTCGCAAATTCGCCTTTAAAGATCGGATTAATTTTTTTAAATTAGGGGAACGCGCGGAATACCGAAATCTTTACTAATTTTAGTGTTAATAATTATTAGAAGAAATAAAAGAGGTCATCTTCTTCAACATTATATGTTGACGAAGATGACCTCTTTTATTTCTTCTCATAAGAACGTCAACAACACCACATCAGAATTCCCATAATAATTATTACTCAATAACTACGCATATTTTTCAACGTGCATAACATCTTTTAAAGATTTAAAATTGAAGGATAAATGCATTGAGAAAGAAATCACTGCCTTTAATATTGGAGGTACAGAAAAGGTTCGAACATTATTTTGAACTTCGCATTTTTCCAAATTTTATGGGTTTTAATAAAAATCTGAACTACACCTTTTTTATAAATTCATGGAAATTTTATAAAATTAATTGTTCGATTGAATAGCTAACGCGAATTCTTGAATTGTGTGTGAAACACTATCAGTAATTTTTTCACAAATCGAGAAACATCAACTATTAAAAGTCCAAAACAATTGTGAAAACTCTTTTAAAAACTATACATTTCAGTGTCTGTTTACCCGCTGAATTAGCTCAGAGCTCTGAGCTCAGAGCTCATTAACGACATGAGAAATATTAAAAAAAATACATTTGTGAAAGTTTTGAAAATTCAAAAGAATATATCAAAACGGCCCTTATAACGTTTTATTATATCCATTTAGCATTTACTGTTCAAAAAGTTTTCATAAAAAATGTGTGGAGTCGTCTTTGAGAAAAATTTAATATTATCCAGATTTCTCTCAAAGTTATTCGAAAACTAATAATATTTCCGAAATAATGTACTTGACATTATAAAAGAACTAATTGTAGAGATCAAAATTTATTTGAAGAGAAAATGTCTATCATTAATAATGTAGTCATCTCTTCACTCTTTAACTCTTGTAATTACAAAGAAAAAAATTGTGCCATTTTTGAGAAAAAATTGTAAATGATCCAGGGGATCACACAAACAAAATGAATGAAACAAAAAAAACAGCACTTTATCGTTATCGATGGTCCACAAAATGCGTATTTACTTTAAAATCTAGAAATAGATTTTAAACAGCATTTCTTAACTTTATTAATACTACGGATTTTATTCAGTATATACGTATGTATATGAGAAGGTAAAATGAAATGAGTAAGTCGAGTAACATGAATTTTGAAAGTATACGTGAACGCAGTCATTCTTTGGCCATTTGGTTTGTATCGAGTGTCTCCTATCTCTTTTCTAATGATAGTTCAAATTACTCTCACGAGGATTCTGTTGAGGGTTGCCTACTGAGATGCAGTAGTTGCACGCCTCGGTTAGAGTGCCTGTTTGTGAGAGAGTGCATTGTAGCAGTTTAGTACTTTCCCGACAGCATTAGTAGTACATGGTGTGTATCATTCCAAACGTGACATCAAAAACTTCACTAACCGTAACTGCGCAATACATTCTGTTATCACATTGAGTAGCTATCAATGTTTATTCGATTTCTTTGCAGGCACTCAAAAAGCACACGCTTAGCTAGAAGAATGTTTAAAAAAACACGGCTACTTTTATTGTTCCTTATCAGTGCAATGAGCTGGAAACAGTTACCCACTGCAGCCTCGCCGATCGTTAAACAACATGCAGAATGAAGTTTCATTTCCTCTCAATGCTTGTAAATATTTGTACATCTAGAATATCTTTAGTTGACATAAATTGTACTGAATTCTGGAATAAGTATCACTTATTTTAAATTATGTTTACGCTAGTTGTTATCTTTTATATTCACGAATATTAATTTAACTTTAACGATGATTTAAAATTCATCTAATTTTGCAATTTTGAACACATGGATTTTGTGGAACAATTGCGAATATATTACACTCATTTTTGTTAAAAATGTGAAATATTTTTCTTCAAAATTACAGGAGCAGACAAACAATTCTCTATACTTCAAGTAGATATGTTCAAAAGAAAAAGTAGTATATGCGCGAGGCAAATATAATGAAGCTTTTTAATGACCTATAAATGTCTGTAAATAAGATCCAATTTGTTTCAAATACTGAACACCTCCTTGCGAATATTGAGAGGGGTGTCTAAAGTAGGAGATTGAACTACGTGTGGTGTGTTTTTTTTTTCCTCTTAGGGTACTTTCAGTTCACAAAATCCACTTCACTTAGTAAAATTATCCTTAATTGATGACTTAAGTGAAGAAGTTACCCTGCTCACATTGTTTCAAGTGCGTCTATATGTGAGGGCGATGGTAAAAATTGTGCACCCAAGCCTCATCTCATTTCTTAAAGGTTTACGTTTTTTGTTTGCAATTGTTTCTCTAATAATTCTTTTAAATTTCGCAATCGTGAATATATTGCCAAAGATCGGTTTCGAAATGTTACTCACACTCCTGATGCGCAATTTGTTGTAATGAATGGAATGAGACATTGTTTAGATATTCGCAATTCCGCGTATCGTAAGCAACTGATTTGCTCCAGCCACCTTCAATCACCTCAAACTATTCAGAATAAGACTTTTTTACACCCTTCTGTAATACAATAGCGAAATTCAGAAATATATTTTGAGTAGCAAGTGGAAATAATGAAGCAAAACGTAAACTACGAAGTTGCCAAATTTTTTGCAAGCTGCCAAAAGAGCTACGTGATATCTAATATTTGCAGAAATGACGCTACTATTCGTCTAACTCTTATTTGTTATACCTTTTTGATTTTAGAAGTTGTCAACTTGGATATAAACTCATCTCTGGCTAAGAATAGAATTTACGGGAAATCTCAAGTGCGGCGTCACTGCAGCATGATAGTGACAGAAACAGTGCGACAAGAGAGATGATTCTTTTTGAGGAAGACACTTCACATGTGAAGAATCAGTTTGACAAAAGTACAATTTCTGCTTTCAAATTCATAATAATTTTTATTTATTTTTTTAAATGTCCTTGTTCATGTGTTTATGCGAGGACGAGTGTGGGTGAGTGGGAGAGCGAAGGAGAGAGCGAGGGCGAGGGCGAGGGCGAGGGCGAGGGCGAGGGCGAGGGCGAGGGCGAGGGCGAGGGCGAGGGCGAGGGCGAGGGCGAGGGCGAGGGTGAGGGCGAGGGCGAGGGCGAGGGCGAGGGCGAGGGCGAGGGCGAGGGCGAGGGCGAGGGCGAGGGCGAGGGCGAGGGCGAGGGCGAGGGCGAGGGCGAGGGCGAGGGCGAGGGCGAGGGCGAGGGCGAGGGCGAGTGTGAAGGAGTGGGCGGGGTCGCGGGTGCGTGGGAGTGTGCGTGCGGGTGCGAGGGCGCGGGAGCGGGTTCACCGTGCGCGTGAGCAACGCGGTGTGTGCGCGCGGAGAGAAAGTGCGTGGGGAAGCGCCGGTATTTCGCGGTCTCTTGAATAGGAAGAAAGTGCCTCGCCGGCGCGGCGCAGCGGCGCGCGGCAGACGAGGAAAGCGGAAGCGGCGCCCATGTCCGGGAGCTTTTAATTTTAACGCCGCCGGAAATCGAAAGTAAGAGCCCGATGTTGAAAGAGTTTTAGTTACTAATGGAGGGGTTCCCTTCCCTTTCAAGTTCGCGTGACTTCTGTTCGTTCCCAAGAGATTTGTAACGTTCTTTGAATGGTCATTGTTATGACGCAGGGCTTTAAATGTTTTCAAGGATTCGGTTTTGAAGAGTTCAAAGATCTACAAGATGAATGAATTGCAACCTCTCGGAGATACCAAAAATCGTTGATACGACAAACCGCAGCTCTGAGAGGCTCCATAATTTCTAGATTCTAATTTTCCTCAATGTACAAATACTTGTATTGAGATCAAAATATTTTAATACTGATATTTCCAAGATTTCCTTTTTATTGAAAATGACTGTAAAGGCTCATTTTGTAAAATGAGTTGTCGCTAATGTTGCCCTTTCTTCGAAGTTTACTGAAATTTTCTCAAATGGGGTTATGTCATAATGTTAATATGAAAGTGTATTTTCCGATGTCAAAGTTAAAATGAAGTGAATTCCTCTCTTTGAATCCACGAGGAAACATTTCCAATACATTCGAAATCTGCTACAATAATGGTTAAGGATTTTCAGTAGTTCAGTTATTGTCGTAACAAATTTCCTTTATATATTCCGGTGAAGCCAAACGAACTTTAAATGGAAATCACTGGAACCTAGTTTGTGGTCTCTTATTCATGCTTCCTGCTTCCTGGTGATGGTTTGTTTTAAAAGATCGGGTTCGCCCGGATGCGCATCGTGATTACTCGGTGATGAGGATATCCGATAACCAGCGAGTAATTGAACCTTTCCCGCGTAATTTAGCTGGGCGATCATATGCAAACAACAGCCGTCCGGGCACGCCCCTTAATACATTTAGGGGCTCAGCTGATACGGTTCGTGCGTGCGAGTTGAATTTAAAATGTGCATCTCTCGAAAAAAATATAGTAAATTCTTTCGGCTATTCCACCCACGAGTTATTAGTGTCAATCCGGCAAAGAGCGTTTTATACTAAGATTGTTACAAAACAATCACGGGTGCCTAAAATAGAAAAGTTTACATGTGTACTTTTTGCTATCGTTTTACCGTAGACGACATTCAACTATTCTAGAAAATAAATATATTTTCCTTCTATGACGGAAACTGCAGTAATGAAAATAGTGTCTGTAACAAACCACCAAGTAATATTTTTCGCTATTTTAACATTATGTTCATACTATTTAATCGATTTATGACTTTTATTGGTGAATTAGACAAACTTAATTCCATTCGTGATTTGAAACTTCTCAGATAAGTCCTTTCGTCGCTACGCGACTAGCAAACTTGTTAAATTTCAAACCATTTGTAAAAATTATTTATGATTAGAAGTTTTAAAAAATCTTCTTTAAATGGTGTTGTTAGAAGTACTTAATTAGCATATCGAGTATTGGTTAAGCATATGGGTTTGATTTTTGTCCAAAAGCAAGAATGCCAACATTTTAGACATTTTCTTTTTCAAAGACTTAACTACTTGGTGGAGAGAATGGCATAGACTTTTTCGTACTAGTTAGTTTCCTTATCTGTTTCGTCTGGTTTTCTGTTTTGTCGTCATCTCTTCTCCCGGCTTGTTCCTATCGGCATCAAAAATAATTTGTGGCAATTTATTAATTTTTCGGTTCCCTAGTTGCAGAATATAACTTGTGGTGCAACAACAGAACATCTTTTGCGCTGAATTTATAACTCATGTAATTTCGAAAATTAGTGAGTTAAAAATGGACTGTTTTTTAAGTGTCCTTTGCTCTATCCGAGGAAAAATTAAAAAAAAATTGGGAGCGAGTTTTGAAAACAAAAGTTTAAATTCGCCTTTACTTCAAGTATTACTTCAAATACTTTGAAGAAGGGAAAGCAATACGTAATAACTATAGTCTAACTACAAACGATATAAAAATGATGAACTCAAAATATAGCCGTGAAATTTCAATTCATCTACTCAACAACTTACTTTCTTACATACTAGCGGTTTGATATATGATACACAGGAGTAATGGGTACAATTTTTGGAACCACAAACAGCATACTATTTCAGTAATAAAATGATTTCCACGAATGCACATGAAAAAATCACTACGTAAGTTATACACTACGATGACACATAAACCAGAACACGAATATGTACTATGACACACACACACACACACACACACACACACACACACACACACACACACACACTTATACGTAATATTTGTTGCAATATTCCACTGATAATAGCTCTCGTGTTCACACTGTATGAACACAAATACATTGTTTAATAACAACACTCTTGTCATGGAAACCGTTTTATCCCTAAATCACTGGCGAATTCTCTAGGCGAGCGAATGCAGACAAATCATATTTGCGGTAATATTTACAATACAAGTATATCGAGAAAATGTTATAAAAATATTAATTTTTTTTCAATTGCCACGATGGTTTACTTTTCGTTTTTCTGCAATACATACTTTTTATCCTATTTATGATTTAAAACACCTACATTTTTCATCATTATTTTGAGTTTTGGGCCCCAAATATCTTGGCCAAAATCAAGCTTTTGGAATATCGGAGAGAATTGAACTCTTTTTTCAATGTAGAGAATTTCGGCGAAAAATTTTTTCGTAGTGTTTGAGAAAATTTGGTTCAAATATTTCAGGAAATTCGCCAATTCAGTTCAATTATACTTAACAATTACATTTCTGCAATATTTGAAAAACACAAATGAATAGAGTAACATGGTGTTTATGTCATTGTATGAGGTACATTTAGCATTATTCCTACGAAAAATTTAAAGAAAAATTTTGGAGCCGTTTTTGAGAAAACCTTGTTTTTGATATTGTTTTAAAATTGCAATTATTGCGCGCAATATTGCACGAAATCTGCTAAAATTTTCAAAAAAATGTACATGTACTTAATGAAAGAACTACTGGGCAAAAAATTTCATTTAAAGGAAAAATGTCTATCTTCAATTTTATATTTGTAGGAAGACGCCAAAAAAATTAAAATTTTGCAATTTCCTAGAATTCTGAGTTCACCGTAAAAATCGGACCTATGCCACATTCATAAGTATATATTACTCTACTATTTCAATAAATTTAAAGAAAAAAAATTGGGGCTGTGTTTGAAAAAAATGACAATGACGGGGGGGGGGGGGCAACATGTAAAGTACCCCCAAATTTTAAAGAATGTTTTTAAAAACCTCAAAGCTTCAACTAGTGCCAGATGGACAGGGATTTCTTCAATTTGGAAAATATCGTACATGTGGTTTACGCGCTAGTAGTGTTCACAGACGGACGGTTAGACACGGACGGACGGAAGGACGTTTTGCTTTCAATTGTTTTTTTCGGTATCAAAGTCCCACAAAACAAGGATTCTGGCTACACCACGAGTTAGAGGAATTTTGTTCTTAATTTAGCAACTGGATTTATCAACTTTTTCGTTGTAAGGACTCGACAATGAATTTTTTTGTGCCGAAAATCCACCGTTTATTCGCGCAGCAAAACATAACTTTTTCTATACTACGTGTATTATTCCGTATATACGTACGTATACGAGAAAGTAAAAATGATTAGTAATAATCAATTAATACTTTCAAATAATCTCAGGAGCTTGAAACAAGATATAAATTTTGAAAAGATCTGAAAATTAATGAGCCGAAGTAAATATTTTACAGAAAGGCTCCTTTTGAATATTTTGGAAAGATGTACAGAAAAATTGTGTTTTTAAATGTTGATAGAATAAATAATTTTGGTAAAATTACTTTTAAAAGAATTCTTTAAAGTAATTGAAATGGAAGCAGAGTTCGTATTTTTTTAAATTTAATTTTATTTTATGTCGCTTTTTAACTACTATGGTCATCAGCGACATCATTACAGATTTACATTAGAGAAATTTTTATGTGACATTTGTACATTCAATTTATCATCAGTCATTAATACATTGAAATTTGCACTAAATATTCACATTACACATGGTCTATGTTTTAAATTACATATGGAAAATGTTGTCTTAACCTGTAGAGTTCGTATTCTTAAATGCCTACATCAATATTATTTTCTCTTTCTGGCCTATTTTGCTAATTATCAGAGCTCAAATGAAGTTAGATTATTTGTTATATTTAAAAGATGTAATTAAAATAATACTTTTCTATTAGTGAAAATTATTATTCGAGGAACTGAGTTTGAAGACTCCTTCACTCTCCGCGTGTATTACGATTTGACATTCAGTTATATAGTACGGAATGTCAAAAAATGTACGTGACTCATTTTTGTAATTGATGGGTTTCGATACTGCTTTAATAAAGATTTTACATCAATTACATTGTTTTGCTAGGGAATAGTTTCCACATAAAAACGATAACTTGTCTTTCACCAAGAACGTACGAAAACTTTCATTTTGCGCTGAATCAATGAAACAAATTGTTGTAGTGAGCAATGCACAAACAATGACTCTTATTGTAATAGTATAGAAGTTACATATAAAAATAAATGGATTAGACATTCATATCAACAGTGCCATTCCCGTCGCGGAGAATAACCTACGCTCGAGTACGCTGGTTGATAGACTTTGGGTTTTATATTAAACCCTACGATTGATTACAAAATTTAATGAAATGACAGCTGATAAAATTGGATCAAATTTTAATGTGATACTGTCACCGTGCAGCATTGACAGCATTTTACAAATTAAAATACAATTTAAAACAAATTAAAATTAATACGTGAGTATATGTAATATAATACAATGTATATTTGACGCCAGTATTGAACCGAACCAAGCAAGTTTTTAATAACTTCAATATCTCAAAATAACTTACCTCTTTGTAAATCATAAATGGGAATAATAGTATGATATTATTATTATTATTATTATTATTATTATTATTATTATTATTATTATTATTATTATTATTATTATTATTATTATTATTATCTATAAGGCTGCTGTAGGTCGATATTGCGATCTCCCCTTGGCCCTAGCTAAAGGGGTTCTAAAATGTCACGTACACCATCCGAATGGCAAATAGCAGGATCTCTAAGAATATGCAACGCCAAACTCGGGTGCGTCAACGTAGGGGAAGGATGAGGGGCGAGCGGGGAAGACGTGGAGAGAGAAAGGCTGACACTTGTGTCGGCGCAAAGAGACCACCGATACGGGAGCGGAGTAGCTTTTTCTCCGACGGCAGATAGCACCGTTGATTGATTGATTGATTGCTAGTGATTCCGTGCGCGTCAACTACGGAGGTCATTAGTCCCGTAAGTGTAGTGCATTGGTTTTTGTGGCATGTGTGGTAGTGTAGTGCATGTTTGTGTGTGTGTGTGTGTGTGTGTGTGTGTAAGGGGAGAGGATAGGACAAGGAAGAGGAAGGACAGATCGCGCGCGGTCCGTGGCCCGTTTGGTAGGGTACTGCTCCGGCATTCGCCTGGTGTTGATCGGAGAAACGACGGAAAAGTACCGATCAGAGCAGCCGGCCGCTAGAATTCTCAGACAGCGACTGATTTCACCTGACAAACTAGTGTCGAAAATCCTGTCACCTAGGACTTTCCAGACAGAGTCACTACAGTGACATCAGTTGATGCTTTGAGCCACCTCTCTGGTGGCACGTTTACATCGCAGGCGTGTGCAAGGGCGGAGGGGGCACAGTAACCGGGCCAACCCCTGAAAATTGAGGCGTTCAGAATAAAAACGGCAGATCCCAACCAGATCAGAGCAACTTGTCGCTAGAATTCTTCTCCACAGCGACTGAATTCCACCAAGCTATCTGGCCAGCGTAAAAAGTCCTGCCACCATCGGGACTCGAACTAGGATCTTCCGGTGAGAGGCTCTATAGTGACTTCAGTTGATGCCCTGAGCCACCTCTCCCAGCCCCCTCATCGCAGGTGGATGGGAAGTATTCTTCGAGTTTACTAACTGTGCGTGGTGCAGCAGAGATTTGCGGAAGTCATGTTGAGACAAAAACCGCGCGCGCGTTTCTTGGAATTGTAGGTCTCCATTGCTGTCAGAGCTGTTTGCGAGATCAGCTCGGTTCTCCGCATTAGTCCACTGAAGACGTTGCGTGCAGGCCGCGAGTGACGTAACCGCTCGACTCATCACCGCGAGAAGCCCGCCGCGCACATCGCGTGCGCCACGTGTTTGTGCAAGTGTTTAGACGCCGACGACGCTGCCTGCTACGACATTTGGCTCACGGCTGCTCGAGTCTTCTTTTGCTTCTCCACTACTCCGTCAGAAATGTCAATCAATATAATGTAGGTTAATGTATTGTACACGAAACACAATGTAATCTTGGTCATTAAAAATAGCTTAATGTATTTGTAATATATTAAGCTTAATGTATTTTATGTATACATTAACGTTAAAGAATAAGTTAAAATAAGTGTAGATTTAATATATTGGTTCTCCCATTTTCCGTGCCTCTCATCATTCATATCGTATATTCATTGTCACCATTCCATCAAGACCATTGATTCACTCCTTCCAGATAAGACAAAAAAACGTTGACTCTTGCATCCTAATGTAGGTGTATACAATATAATGTTCATTAAAGTAATCCGGAAATTTCTGACAGTGTACCATAGATTTTGGTAATGTAATGTCATCAGATTTGTAAAATACGCACAATCATTCACTGACTTCCGCCTCTCGCTTTTCTTTCGTTGCAAAACTTTCGATGAGTCTGAAATGTTAATGCTAATGGGTATTCAACTGCTAATGATCTTCTAGTTTCGTTTTATTCCAAGAGACTGTCAATAAATTCGTTTTGAACGTTTGAATTACAATGAGTAGGTACATGTCATGTAATTTCTCTACTACGTCAACTCTTAAAACGTACATGTGTTACGGCCATAGTGATTAATGAGCTATTATGTATAATTGCCAGTAATTATGTATAATAACCACAACAGCTAATTATTTGTCAATGTATCCAGTCATAATTTATAATAGCTAGTGCGATGTAGCTAAAGTAATAATTGTCTTCAAAAATTAATCTCTTTGTCCGGCCATTATGCATAAAAGCTATTGTGATGATGAAAGTAATAGTTCTCGAGCGAAATGGGTTATTAAACTAACCTAATACTCTTAGTACGCA
Source organism: Teleogryllus occipitalis (assembly GCA_011170035.1). Taxonomy (NCBI): domain Eukaryota; kingdom Metazoa; phylum Arthropoda; class Insecta; order Orthoptera; family Gryllidae; genus Teleogryllus; species Teleogryllus occipitalis. Next base: position 94,211 of record BLKR01003819.1, read on the forward strand.
GTTGACACTTCGCTATGAATGTTTAAGTTGTTGACGAGGATTCGGCTTTTGCTGTTAACATAAAACATCACTGAGTCTCGCTCAGCGCATAATTTCCGAATACTTTTGATGCCATTATACATTTTTTGTTGAAGTTTTTGTACTCCCTTTATTAAATTACTGAAATGGTTACATTAAGATGTAAGTTAAAAAAGTGAATAATCTCAGTCGAAATTGGAATGTTTTAGACTCCGCTCCACCTCAGTTGGTCCCTTCTTCAAAATTATTCACATTTATGCCTGAATTCGTAACAAATTACTATTTTCTTCAACGATCATTCCAAAACCATATTTCCGTTCTCATGGCTGTGCATTTGTGATATTGTGCAAAAGATTCATACTATTTACACACAGTTTTCGCGATTTGCTTCGTTGTTGAGTAGACGGCATATCACGCTTTACTTGCTTCAGCTTTCTTCCTCTTGCTCAGCTATTGTTCCTGTCATCGCTACTAATATTTGCTGTTTGTGTTACTGATTTTTCTGCCAGAATCAGAGAGCGTGACCTTCGCGGTGTTTAATTTCAAATAATATACATTTTCTCTTACTTCATGAGGCAAAAAATGTGTCAGTAGGAAATGCCATCAAAACAAATCAAAGAAGGCAACATATTTCCATCACGGTTGTTTTATTGCCTTCTTGAACGAAAATGCCGCCAACCTCAAACAAAGGTTCCTAAGTTACAGATTTTTGGTGAAAGGAGCGTAACGAAATTTGCGTGGTTAGACGGAAGAGCGGGCCTGATGGCCCGAGTCTCGCCACGTAAAATAAGGCATTAACTAACTAACTAACTAACAGATTCACGAGTTGCTCGTACACACTACATAACCGTCGTAAGTCTAATTCTTCTCATTAGTCATTGATAGTTTTCTATTAGCAATTGTTGCATTTTAGTACAATAACTAACATTTAATGTGTAGAAAGTGTACATTGATGTATACAAATCAATTAATGTATGCAAATGAATACTTTAAATCAATATAAATTTACATGGAATTACTTATAAAAATTGCCCCCGTCAAATTTTCCCCGCATTTTAAATAATTTTCAAGAGTTAAAATAGCTTCATACTGGAGCCAAACATCGAACGTTTCAGATAACCTATGATACGGACTGAGTGTACCCTCCAAAAGTATAATTTAATATCCACAAAATATTGTATCTTGTAAATTACGACCACAGAAACATAACCCCTTTGGCATTAGGATCACGAAAACTGGGTTTTAAGCGTGAAGTGAAGACGTAGGCTTCTGAGGTCAGTCATGAAAATGATCTTGGCTGTCTGGGTGTCGCCGCGTCGAAGGCTGTGTTGCCGACGTTTCGATCATATTGTCGTGGTCTTCCTCAGGGCTGGCCCTGACCAGCCCTGCTTAACCAGCCCTGAGGAAGTCCACAAGATGGTCGAAATGTGAGCAAACAGCTTTCGATGCGGCGTCACTCAGACTGCCGAGAACATCGTCTCGTATATACACCTTTTGCGACTCTCACACGCAACCAATCTCTAGAAATGATGTCTCTAAAGAAAGAGAATATCAGGGAGACGTGACGAATCGCAATTTAACTTTAAAAATATGAAGGATTTGTTTAAGAAAACGCATCTAATGTCAAAAGCAACTCGCAACACTCGACCGTATTTTTGCATCTATATCGTTAAATAACTACTATAGGATGACCTTCTTGAACATTCTATTACATTTTGGTTGTTCCATGCTTCTCGATTCTATCCCACCTGTTCAGAGCCTGTAGGTGAAATGAAGCTAATAACTTGATATTCGCGATTCGAATACACGGGTGTACCTCTCTGCTCAGTAATTCCGTTAAATAAGAATAAGAATAGTATGGACAAGGGTGTATTGAATTGTTATCAATTCCATGGAGACATGTAGAACAAGTGACAGAGGATAAGCGGGTCTTGAAAAAAAGATAGGTTACAGGCTTAATATGGAAATGGAAAAATAGGAAAGAGGGTGGGGTTTAACATGCAAGAGTTCTCGCACGGGTACGCTAGTTTATATTTTTTGTATTCCAGCATTATAAAAGTGCTTTTCAGTTGCAAGAAATCGTTCATAATTGGGTATTTTACGGCACAAATGATGACGTATTAGATTTTATTGCACTATGATTGCGTCATCACACATTCAGTCAATCCTAGCGAGAGAATCGGAGGGAGGTAGAAGTAAACGAACAGCCGACCATCGCTTTCTCGCACAGATATCAAATATCTGACACGCCACAGGAAAAATGTTTCGCTAAACTAAGTATAATTCTCTTATGAATTTATAATGCTATTATACAACAAAGCAGCGTATGCAACTCGTTTATAATGTTGCTTCATTGCATTCGTACAAATTTGAAAACTCGCTTCTAGCGTCGCTCGTCTTCAATACTTGTACTCGTGCAATAAAGCTTTACATTGTAAAGTAGTTGCACAAACTACTATTAAGGGTCAAGGTTGCATCGCCACCGAGATACGTTTGATGGCAACATATGTTGCGGTTGCACGTGCGTCAGCTGTTTTCCTTTCACCAATAAGTGGAGTCGCAGTAATCCGAACCTCGCTAATCCGAGATTCCATGCAATCCGAGACGGCCTGACGCGCGCCAAGTCACTAAACAAGCAAACAAGCGGCAATAATCAAATGTTGGCTCTTGAAGGGTTGGCAACAATGCATCGAAAGCTCGTTGTGCAGCGGTTCGTACCAGTGTCAGTCTGTCTGCTACATTGCTGTCATCAGTTAGCGCTCATATATATATATATATATATATATATATATATATATATATATATATATATATATATATCTGTCATTTTAATATTATCTGCAATATTAAATTTGTCTTCGTTTTACATTGAAGTTGAATATGGTTGGTTGGTTGTTAGTGGTTCCGGGCGCGTCAACAGCTTACGACACTAGTCCCGTATGTGTAGTACATGTTTTTTCCTCGGGAGATGGCGGTGATGTTCCCCCGCTGGATGCCGAGATCCGGCGCCGACCTACCGTCGAGTAGCGGGGTTTCCCCCTATTCAGGACTCTCCCACCAGCGGGGCACCACCCCAGCCGCGACAAGGGCTAAGCTCCCGACCGGTCTCCCGGAATATGTGGTAGTGTAGTGCATGTTAGTGTAAGTGTGTGTGTGTAAGGGGAGAGGATAGGACAAGGAAGAGGAAGGAAAATCGTGCGCGGGCCGTGGCCCCGTTCGTTAGGGTACTACTCCGGCATTCGCTTGGTGTTGATCGGAGAAACCACAGAAAACTACCGATCAGAGCAGCCGGCCACTAGAATTCTCCTCCAGACAGCGGCTGAAATCGCCTTAGCTGAAAAGCTAGTGTCGAAAATTTTGTCGCCATCAGGATTCGAACCTAGGACCTCCCGGTCAGAGGCGCTGCAGTGTTGAAGTTGAAAATTCCATTATATATTTTCCTTTTCCCCCCTGTAATACAAGTTTTTTGTACCATTTTAGGTACCATCAGCCACTACTTCCTCGGATTATTGTGACTCTAATGTATATGCGAAATTCAAAATTTTTCGGCGTAAGTTTGTTTGCTGCACCCCTGCGCTCATTACCTATCCATCAGTAGCAAACTTTCGGGGTTTTGCGTCGATTGTGGCTTGTAAATTGTACAAAACCGTCGTCATTCCTTCGCATATTATGTAACGATGGAATTTTTCTTTTTTTAACGTCGTTTGAACTGTAAATAATTATCAAAAGTCGGTCAAAATACTTCTTACGAAAGAATATTAATGACTTTTGGTGCGGATTTATGCAGTGAAGTACTTTAGTTGAAGGATAGACTTACGACTTTATTGTCCAAATAGTTACCGTAAACATTAAAATGTCTACATTAAATTAATATAGAAACAATAATCGAACAACAATTTGTATTCTTTATAAACGTTTTTTTTTCATTGTTTTTCAATTAGTCAAATATAGTTTTGTAAATTAAATGTATACAGTAAATGTTATTGTATTTTTTTAGTCAGTTCTTAAACATGAACTAACCTTGCGTCTGGGAGAAGCGGACTAATTGCTTGGGACGGCTTGTGTCCATGCGTTCGTGACTTTTAAAAACACGTTTCACCGTGGACAAATTATTATAGTATATTTTTATTGGCATAAAAACACATTGATAAAATAAAATTTAAAAGAACATTATGATTGTGAAAATAAAGAAAACAATTAATTACATAATGAATAAGAAGAAGACATGAAGCAACGAACAATAAAAGGTTTGCATATAAAATGTAAGTAACGATGATATAATTTTTTTTAATCTTTAAAATAAAATTCACAATAATTGGGACATTAGTTTAATCTAGGAGAAACAAACTTATTGCTTGAGACTGCCTGTTTTCATTCGTTCATGCCTGTTCGTGATTGTTTCGAATACACGCCTCCACCGTGGCAAAGCTTCGGCGCGTCCTGTGGCGGCGCGTTGCGGCGCCCAGAGCAAGCTCCACCGCTCCAGGGCGAAGGGCGCTGGTACGCCGCGAGGTAGCGGGGAGGCAGTTGGCCTGTGGGGCTCCCAGGCGGAAAACCTTTAAAATTCTGGATTCGCGGCGGAGAGAGAGCCGAGAAGAGAAGAGGGGTATGATGGATAGTAGAATAGACGTCTTGAACATCGGAGCTTGACGGAATCCCCACTGCCATGAGAATAAATGGTGGTTAGACCAATATCTGACGTATATTAGAAAGCTGCGTAAGGTCTTGAATTATATCAAACTGGAGGGAGAAATGCTTATATTAGTGTGTGTGTAAGATTTACTCTCCTCTACTGAGTAATTACTGCGAGCTGAATGTTTTTTTTTAAAGAAATTGTGTGCCTCTACTGAAAATCTGACGAGCTGAAGAATTATATTTTTAAAGAAATTATGTGCAAGAATTAAAATCATTGAAATAATTAAGAAATAGAAAACGCAACCAATAATAAAAACAAAAAAAATATCGGGTCGTAAAAGAAATAATATTTACATTGAAAGACTAACGAAAATTCTGCACAGTGTGTGTTTCGTTGGTAAGAACATTCAATATAAATATTTTTTTCTTAGACGAATTAATTTATTTGCACTGAGTAAGATGTTTCGGATAATAAAAAAGTCTACTTTTCGGAAGTCTTTTACATTTTTTCCTTATAAATATTTCTATTACGATTACGTGGCAAATTGTCGTTCGTTGTATGTGTGCTTGAAATTTTGGAAAACATTTTGTTAGGTGTATTGCAAATCAGAAATATATCTAATTAATACTTTTATTTATAACGGTTTTGAGCATTGAAAACATGGGTTCAAGTATATGGGCTAGCCCGCGAAAATGAAGGCGAGAATCGGGCATACGGCAAAGAAGAATGTTTTGAAACTGTACTTGGATTGATTTGTAGTGGCGCTGGACGTAAATCAGATGTTACAATGTCATCCAATCGAGAGCTCTAACGTCACCACAGTGACATCACTGTGATGACGTAGCTCGTTTCTGGAGACAGGCGGGGCAATAAGTAAAAGACAGGGATAGCGCCTTCCAGGGAAGTTTCCATGAAGGCACCGGCAAGGACAATTACGGGAGAAGTAGACTACACCCACACGGGGATCCGTAAATGTTGCATCATTAGTTAGTGCTTATCCGGGGTTTATTCAATATACATATGTGAATAATTATTTTCTCTAATGAACCTTAATAAAATCAGCCATAGAACATGTCTTATCTGTAGATAACAATGAAAGAACTTAAAGGAGTTCGTATTTTTTAAATATATATTTTCATTATTCATTAATGAACCTGAGTTTATTATTGTGTATTATTCGAAAAACAGGAACTTTAGAAAACCTTAAAGAAAGCTTCTAACAAAAGAGCGATCATGATTGATCTTTGAACTCCTCAACTTCTTCTCATTTCATGAGAAAAAATCTCAAGAAGTATTTATAATGTTGAGAAAGATCTAAGTTGTGAGTGAAAGTTTGTAAGACATCGTGACGAGAAGAATCAGATAAAGACAAGAAAAATCTAGGAGTTTCGTTTGTTTTCCGCATCATAGCTCATTAAAAATAAGATTTACTTATTCACGAAAAGAACAACGTGATTAGGAGAGTTTGTAAGGATGAAAATATTAACGTTCACAAAGCTCAATTGTATGTGTACGTTGTTGGTTGATGGAGTTCTGAATATATTGGTAAAGCTTCTTGTTGTATATAATTGAGAAATTAAGTGTATAAATACAGGCTCATACAACTATATAAATGCATATTTTGAACACCATTATATGAAAATTAATCAATTGCAACAATTGTATTTATTAGTGATTCTTTATTGTAGTTCCCTTCACTGAGGAAGAAAAAACGGATTCTGTATTTTAATTTAGGTATTAACTTTGTTTACTTACTTAAATCTTCAAATCCATTGAAAAACTTGAGATATTCAGGCGCATCTTTACCATTCAAGGCACACATTTGATGACGTTGTATTGCTTCTGAAAAAAAAAATATTATCATGGGCCTTGCATTGTGTATTTATGATCTCCATTGTGACTTAGACGATAAAGCAATATTTGCAAATGGACGATCTTGAACCAATTCCGGATAAAATAATGGAAGCTGACAAAGCCATGAAAACATTACTTCACACGAATAGTGAAGACAGGTGTGAGAGAGAATACATATATAAATATTGGAAATTTAAAAAAAAGAGTCCCTTCTGACTCAGTTTTGATGTACTACTTTTTAGAACGGGTAAACACAACTGAAGCTTATATTTTTTTACATTTATAATATGCTAAGTCCAAATGTTTTACATGTACTGATTAAACAATTTATTAACATTAAATAGTTGTGTTGTTCCATTAGTCAGCTAGTATCAAACCAACGTTTACTTCACCAGTTTCTATTTTTTATTCATTGTTTATGTAGGTAAATGATATGTGATGTTCATTTTCGTTCATGTTTCATAACCGACTGGAAATACCTTGGCCACATCTGTGTTATAGTGACTTAAATGATTTTGATCCTTTTTCTCAATTCTGATTGGTAGTTATGGAGTTTTAACGACACGGTGCAATTAATATAGCGATAACGATTTTTCATGGAATTAATGACCATATTTACGAGTAGTTAACTGAAAAAAAAACGTATTTTACCACAATTGTGAAGTTTAGTCTTCAAAGGCATTTCAAAGCGAATGATATTCTTTCATTTGCATCTTCGAAAAAAAAATTGTTTAAAACTTTGAGACTCTTTCAGGAAATGAACTATTCCTTTTTAGTAGCAACCATAGAAATACGTCTTGGCAAACTATTGCGTTGCTTGAGCCAGACGCTTTCTCACAAGTTCGTGTAACTGCTGAGTTGCATGCGCCTTTCTGTGAGAAGATCTTGTTCATCTCGACGAAGCGACGTCTCGAGGTGTTGCGCTCCATTTCGATGTCTTCTTTCACTCCCACCCCCACAGACGCCGAGCGCAAAGGCACGGGAAAGGGGATGGGCTCGGTGGGAAGAAGAAGAAGAGCAGAAGTGACTCGGGCCAGAGGAAAATTGGGGCACGGACTTGTGAGAGGAAAGAGAGCTTCTCCGGAATTTAGCATACAAAATGATTTTCCAGAAAGAATATTAGAAAACAAATTTCAAAGCACACCTAAAGAGAACTTGACGTTGTTCTTTACGAGTTTGTGCCGAAGAGAACTCGGTGGGCTAATTTTTTTTTTTGCGGAGAGACGAAGAAAACATTTGAAAGAGTCTTGAAATTCGATTAATTAAAGTTGCTTAGCAACGGTTAGTCGTAAACTCATTGTGATAAAATGAGACGCTGCTCCTGCTTCCAAATGCATCTGCAACCGAAATTACCATTACTAAACGTGACATTATTTTAAAATGAGGAATTTTATTTAGTTTTCAGTCTTGTAGGAATTAACAATAACGTCAGAAGTGTACTAAATTCCATGTCGCAATGCCATTAAAATTCTTTGAAGATTTATATCGTCTGTAAACAAAGTTTAAAAACTTCCTTGATGAATAGCCAAGAAATATTCATGTAGTTTACTGAGATGTAATTGAAACTGAAGATATTTTGCAATGTAGTGTTCATTACAATATTTTAAGTGGCCACTAGACTTCTTTTGTAAATGTTTAATCACCATACATACGGTACTACCTCTCGGAAATATTAATGTTTGATAAATTGCCTTGTTCATATTTTCTGAAATTTCACATCAAGCCGTGACTTTTAGAATCCTCCGTTCTGAGGAGTAATATCCGTGGCTTCTGCTTCCGAGTGAAAGCAATTGTTTACTTCGGGGAAATATTACTTACAATTATATGATGATTAACCCTTTTTGTTGCTATTTATTGATGTACAAAACGTAATAAGTCGTGTGTACACTTATATTACGTGAATTAATAAAAAACAAATTAGATCTTAGTCTGTAATTGGAATAGTGGACTGACGCAGATATCAGTGATATGAAAACGAAAATTCTTAATCAATAAAAACACTTGGTTGGCCTAAAAAATTAAAAAATGACTGAATGTACAGAAGCCGTTCTTGGAATGACACTTTGTTCATCATTGAAGAAAAAAATTAAAAATGAACCTGGTGAATTCAAATGTTTATAAACCAGGATTTAAATAAATTTTGTCCAAATATGTTTATGTAATATTTGTTGTGTTGCGAGTACATACAAGTTTATCAAATGTAGAAAATAAAATTAATGCATCGACGTTGGGAATGTACATAGTATATAGTTCGAAAACCTACCAGAAGTAAAATTTTACTATTCAATTGCTAGCCAAGTACCTTTAATCCAATAGAATTATATAAAAATTAATTCATAGTTAAGAAATTCTACATGAAAGGAAAATGAAGTCTCCTATGGAAATATGACCAATCATCCAGAAGGAACTTGGCGGACATGTAAAGCGAATATGATGACCCGATAGAACGATTATGAAGATCGTAGTCTATATTTGAAAAGTAGAATTGCTGTAAATAAACTATTTACAAAAAATATGGAGCTTAAAGGTATCGCGATATAACATTTAGAAGCTGGAAGACGATGATGGCATACTCAGATGAATAGTGGACGATAACAAGTGAATAGTGAAGGATTGCAAATGTTGCATAATTATTGAAAGAATCGTTGTTCAAATGGATCACATTTATTGTAAAATGGTAATGAATGATATTTTCTAAAGATGTTTACATTGGGGAAGGGACTGGGAGCGGTAACTCAGTACATCAACTGATGTCACTACAGCGCCTCTAACCGGGAGGTTCTAGATTTGAGTCCTGACGACGACAGGATTTTCGACACTAGCTTTTCAGCTAGGTCGAATTTAGTCGCTGTCTGGAGGAGAATTCTAGCGGCCGGCTGCTCTGATCGGAAGTTTTCCGTGGTTTCTCCGATCAACACCAGGCGAATGCTGGAGCAGTACCCTACCAAACGGGCCACGGACCACGCGCGATCTGTCCTATACCTTGTCCTATCCTCTCCCCTTACACACACACACACACTTACACAAACATGCACTACACTACCACATATTCCGGGAGACCGGTCGGGAGCTTAGAGCTTGTCCCGGCTGGGGCGGTGTCCCGCTGGTGGGAGAGTCCTGGTTAGGGGGAAACCCCACTAGCCGACGGTAGGTCGGGGCCGGATCTCGCCATTCAGCGGGGGAAGATCACCGCCATCTCCCGAGAAAAAAACATGCACTACACTAATGGGACTAATGACCATAGCAGTTGACGCGCCCGGAAACACGAAAAATCAATCAATCAATTAAGGAAGGGATTTTGGTGAATGTGTGTAAGAAACGATGTTTTCGACTGATTATGATTACTTGCTAGTTAATTAGTAGGCTACTTATTAGTCCTCCAATCTACTACTCAAGAGGTACTTTTGTGAAGAGAATGTTCGTGAAGAAAATATTTAATCTCTACACATTGCCAACTAATACATCAGCGACTAAAAGTGGTCATATTAGATTACTAATGAAATGTGCATTTACCTCTAAAACTCACACAATTCATCGTGAAGATTCAACACAGATTTGTATATCATAGGATTTTGATGTCATGGTATTAAAAAAAAAATGCACGAGAATCGACAAGTTCCCCCTCATTAGTAAATATATTTATCGCAGACATTTTAGAGATTGCGCGTAGTCATGCTATCTAATTCACAAAATATAACATCACCCATCACGCATACTTAAAGAAAGTTGTACTCCACAGAAGCAACTAGGCTACTTTTCCACGATAACGCGTTGTTTCTATCTTCCTCATCAAAACCATCTCTTTCCGAGCGGCGCAGGACCCCACAACGACACAATTACACGCCCATTTGGCTTTATCCGTGAGAAGCTATTGCAGCCTGTAAACGCACTCGCCCGTCCCCGCGTGCGCGCCCGCCCGCATATGCACTCACACGCACGTCCGCACGCGCGCACGAGCGGGCTGACGGAGCATCGGTGCGCACGCAAACAACTGGACGTAATGTATGCTGTATTTATTCCGCGCTCTCGGACCGGCAGCGTAGCGATACAGTTCTTTCAAAGAAAGAATTGAATTAAAAACAGAGCGAATCCAGTTTGGAAAAAAAAATGAAAAAGCGCCTTTTTGCGCTGCGCTCAGCGTGTTAAATCGGGCCGTTTATCGCGTGCGTTCATTTCCTCCCGTTGGCGTAGTGCTACTGCTGTCCCTACCGCCGCCGCAGGGTAGGGTTTCTGACTGCTTCAGAGGCATCTCCATTCTCTATTACATTTTTGTGGTACTTGTGGGCAATACACGTTTCTGGTTGGTTGGTTGGTTAGTGATTCCGGGCGCGAAAAAAAAGCCATTAGTCCTGTAAGTGTAGTGCATGTTTTTTCTAGGGAGATGGCAGTAATCTTCCTCCACTGGATGGCGAGATCCGGCGCCGATCTACCGACGGCTAGCGGGGATTCCCCCTAACCAGGACTCTCCCACCAGCGGGGCACCGTCCCAGCCGGGACAAGCTCTAAGCTCCCGACCGGTCTCCCGGAATATGTGGTAGTGTAGTGCATGTTAGTGTGTGTGTGTGTGTGTGTGTGTGTGTGTGTGTGTGTGTGTGTAAGGGAAGAGGGTAGGACAAGGAAGATAAAGGAAAGATCGCGCGCAGTCCGTGGCCCGTTTGTTAGGGTACTGCTCCAGCATTCGCCTGGTGTTGATCGGAGAAACTATGGAAAACTACCAATCAGAGCAGCCAGCCGCTAAAATTCTCCTCCAGACAACGACTGAATTCGACCTAGTTAGTGTCGAAAATCCTGCCGTTGTTTGGACTCGAACTTAGAACCTCCTGGTCAGAGGCGCTGCCCTGACATTAGTTGATGCACTGAGCACCGATACACGATTCTGAATTCTACTACTACAATATCAAGTTTTTTAATTTTATTCATTCTCTATTTTATCTAAATTACGAATTCCCAAAGCGCGCAAAAGTTGAAAGAAAACTACGCAGGCAATGTGAGTGGAGCCTATAGTTTCGTTACATACCCAGAAACTCGGGAAATGTCCAAAAACAAAAACAGTATTGTGCTTACTGACTGAATACTCATAGGCAGTACATCATTTCTCATGTTACATCGGGAGCCATGCGACGGCCGACCAATAATAAACATTTGCTAGTCACTTGTTACGTTATGAAACAGCAACTTTTTTGATATGCTAGATGTACACACACACACACACACACACACACACACACACACACACACACACACACACACACACACGCACACTCTGTTACAGTATTCATGAAAATGTTTTTGTTGACATATTTGGAGAGAATTATAATTATTGTTCTTGAAAAATGTGCGTTCTATCTCTTGTAAAACCATTTTGTGTAGTTTTGTTTAGCAGCATTTTTGCAGGTGCAGGTCGCTACTTTTTACTAAAGTAAAATTTCGTATGTTACTTTTTTCTAAAATACTGGATTGACCTCAACCATGTGATCTCGCGTCTTCTGTCATAAAATCCGGGTTTAATGCTCTTTTGAGTTGAAAATATGCAGATACATCATCATTAAAGTCTATTGGTGGTTCTCCAAGGATGTTTAAGTTTAGTGAATATGACGAGGAGATGCATAATTTTATACCCGAAAATCGGGATACCTGGATGGATGTACGGATGGATGTTTTTAAGCTGAAACCTCATAAATACGTCAGGAGTAAGTTTAATTTTTGACTTATAATTTTTGAGGGGGTGGTTACTTTACATGAAGCTCCTGTGACATTTTCTGGAAAACGGCTGAATTTTTTCTTCAAATTTCTTCATCAAGAAGAAAGTGCATTTACCGATGTGGTAGAATTGATTATTTGTTGAAATTTTTATTGAAACCTCTGAAATGTTGTGTTTTAATCATTTAATTCGGCCTCTTGGTTTTATATTCATATATTCATCAAATAATAAAAATAGTGATGTTTTAATGATATACATGTCATGTGTAATGATATACATGTCATGTGTGTATGTATATACAAGACATCTATAAAATGTGTTTATTCCAATTTTTTTACTTAATGCCGTAAGTCATGTCAGGATTGCACATCATCACAATTAGTTCCTTGTTCATCATTACACCCCCTCATTACTTTTCTATCATTTCTCTGTTGAAGTAATCCCTCGCGGTGGGTCTTCTTTAAAATTCACTTTAATAGGTACAGTGGGGCTGTTGTGACAACTTGCGTGTCCCGTCAGAACCACTATCTTTACTATATTAAACTGACGCGCAATTTTACAACAAAATTTTGATCCTCGAATAATTGCGTACCGTACTCGCATTATTGTTGCGAAAACATGAGCCGTGATTCATCGGAACGTTTCCTCCATATTCATTTTCTCATCTCTTTCTTTCTTTCTTTCTTTTTTCACTTCCCTCGAATCTTCCACAAATGTTTTTACTGAAAATACTCTGCCATATCTGACAGTGTTTTTCTTTTTGTCCTTCTCCAAACGACAAGGAAGGCTTTAGTCGTAGAAACGGGACCTCGCCAGTCAATTTTTCAGCGGTTACCGAACAATTTCCCAACCTTTGCGGCGTGGACGTTGTTTGCAGACGCGTCCTTGCCCTGCTGGGTTTCCTCGAGTTGTGCGCTTTTCAGTGGCTTATCTCCACCGGCAACACTCCACGCTCCTAGGGGCGCCTCGTCTGCTTTTAATTAGCGCCCCAGAAGTGCGTGCCTTCAACGTGCTTCCCTTCCTCGTTGCTCACGGCCCTCTAAGGCCGCCTCAATGGGGCATAACGTCCTTGGGTCGCGTAAAATGGGATGACACTTTCTTTGGAATCAACGTACGTAGTTTCTAAGATGCGCTTTTAGGTTAAAGTTATTCATCAATTTGTGTAGTTTTTCCGCCAATTTTTCTCGATATTACAGTGAACAGGGTTAGCGACAAGAGAGTGAATGTAACATTGTATATGTGAATCAATTTATAGGAGGGCGGTACAGAATGAGGTGTCTCAGGGCATCAACCGATATGTCTGGAGGAGAATTCTAGCGGCCGACTACTCTTATCGGTAGTTTTTCGTGGTTTCTTTTATCAACATCACATGAATGTCGGAGCAGTACCCTAACAAACGGATCCCGGATCTCTCGCGATCTTTCTTTCCTCTTCCTTGTCCTATCCTCTCCCCTTACACATGCACTTACACTAACATGCACTACACTACCACACATGTCGGGAGACCGGTCGGGGACTTACAACTTTTCTCGGCTGGAGCGGTATCGACTGGTGGGAGATACCTGGTTGAAGAAACCGTGTTAGCAGACGGCAGGTCGGCGCCGGATTTGGCCATCCAGCAGGAGAAGATCACATCCACCTCTCGAGAAAAAACGCGCACGACACTCACGGGATCAATGACCATAGTAGTTGACGCGCCCAGAAGCACTAACAATCAATCAATCAATGACCACAGCTGTTGATGCACTCGGAAATATGAAATAATCCATCTAAGAACTGTGATGTGAGAAATTTCTTTAGAGTAGAAAAGGAGCCTGAATATAGAGTAGGTATCATTTTATGAATGTGATATGTATGACGTGTGATTATACGAATGATTTAAATTCATCTTCAAAGATAAACTCTCTAACAAAACAGACTTAGAAACATGGTCGTTAATTTTCTTTGTTAATACTAATTTTGACCGACCACTGACTTATTATGAAGGCATATCCTGTAACTGTGAAATATCAATTGAAATTCACTTATCCACATATCATATCCTATTAGGATATTCTGTGAAGAAACTTTGAATCTGGGAGATATTTTATTATTTACATTTGTAACAAAAGGGCGCTTCAGTATCTAGGAGTTTGAGGGCAAGTTCGTTTCTAGGCCTTAGCGTGCGCACGTACTGCATCAATGTATCAAAGTTCATTGCCTACATACTGATATTATGATAGAAATCGTTGAAGGTTTCCAAAAAAATGCATTTTAGATTTGATTACTTATTCTACCGAGAAATGTCACAATATTTTATTTTCAGTAATGTTATAACAAAAGAAAGTTGAATTTAAATATTCATTGCGTAAATAATCTTTCGAAATGTTAGAAACAAATGATGATTTTTTCAAAATGGTTGCTTTAAGCGTTCTTTGCCTTGGTGTCTTTTTTTGACCTCAAATTTTATAGGTACACGGCCTATAGCGCCTCCTGGGGGGTATGAATAATAAAATTCTTTCTTGTTCGTGGGAATGTGCTGTTGAAATGAAAGAGTATTTAATACCGGTTCTCTTTTATAGCAGCGTGTCTAGAACTAGCTTGATTCTGGTGCCCTAAAATCTTCTTGATGGCGTTTCCTAAAGAACGATAAATCAGCAGAACGCGAGTAGTGTTACATTTACGGGCTCTAGTGGTTATCTCCGAAGTGCGATGTTTTCAGATGGAAGTAATATATCTCCTCAGAGGACGAGAGAAGCCCTACATGAGAAGAACAGTACGTCATAAAGGTCCATCTTTATTTCGTAGCCGGTCCATTTCGTGGGTGATGGAGGTCGTAATCTGACGCGACGATCCATTAAAAAAACGACGAAAACATCTGGCCAAGAGACACGGGTCCTTTTCCTACCCAACGAATAAATAACGAGAAACATCTGCATTAAAACTTCATTTTGGCTTTCAAGAGAACGCGCGATTGAGTCGGGAATTCTGAATTTCGAGTGCCGAGCTGCCGCCAAATTTGATCAACATCCAATTCCACGTTGGTGATCGCATCGTTGTCATTGAAATGAAACGACCTGACGAAGCTCTTGAGGTATTTGTGTAGTTATAGCAGCAAGGGTCAAGTTCACATTTTAGCCTTGATTTTTAGCTGTTCTTTCACTTTTCTGACATAAATATTTCTTGTACTACAGTTTGTACTACGTTTTAACATCTATGTGACATGGATTAATACTTTTAACTTTGAAAGTGATGTTTGAATAAATAAATTTTACAGTTAATACTTTTCTCAATTCATTGAATATAGTATTTTAGTATTTTCAAAATTTATTTTATGAGTACTACATTCTAAATATTTTTTTTTCATTTTCAGAAAAATTACGTCAATTTTTTTAAAGCCTGAAATACGAAAAGAAACGTGGATTACCTTTTTATTTCTACCCCAAACCTACGTCGAAATTGTTAAAGGCATGTAGACTTCACTATTGAAATTTGACAAATGAAAATGCTAAATTAAAGTTGAAGGAAATATTTGCTCAGCCTACTTCCACTGAAAACATATTCCGCAGCGTTTAATACTCCAAACTCTTGTCGGTGATGAAAAATGACTAATTCTTTGAATGTGAAATTAATTATGTACGGTACGTAACACACGGATATGATTTAACGAAATGTCTGAAAACACTTGTTCTTTACTGCAGAATTTCGCTGCACTCCTTTTTGGTTTCTTCTCCTATATTGATGAAAAGATATTGATTTAAATCTTACATTGTAATGATACATTCTCTTAAATGAAATAAAAGAACAAGGTATTTTGCGAATTTATAATGTCATCGGTGCATAAAAAAGAGATACTTTTCAAAACCATTTTTAATTATGTGAAATATGTTTAGAAAATATTCTATTTTTTCAATGAAAAATTCAAAAATGTAGTTTTCAAAACAGACGGAATCTAAAACATTTGACCTAGGTCAAGTAATAAACGACTCAGCGTTGGATTAAATTCTTCTAATGCAAAATGAGAATTTTTGAGGTAAATATTAGTGGTAAAATGCAATTTCAAAGTCCCTGAAACAAAAGAATTGTTTTAACCATGTATGGAAGTGTGAATGCCAGGATGTGTGTCAGTGTGTCACGCAGTACTCGAGGCAATTAAAAGTTAGAACACACGTCCAAAGTAAGATCTATTAAAAGTCATTTCAAAGGCAATTAAGAATGTTGAAGAGAAACAAACATTTTACACCCCAAAACAACGCAAAAAGCGTAAACTCCAGAATGGAAGCTCGGTAGCTGAGTTAAGACTTTATGCCGATCCTCCACACGTTCCCTGAACTTACGTGGCAATTGGTAGGGAAATAAATAATACCTTTTAGATGAAAAGTACCAAAAAAAAGACCTGAAATTATTCGGTTTTACCCAACCTACGATAAAGGGGACAGTGGAATCGAAGAGAACTAGTACGAGTAAACACGCTAGCTCCACCGACCTTCAAACCACAACCAAATATACATTCCTTCTCAGAGAGGCTTTTAATGTTTCATTTCAAACAACAGTCGATCTGCTCTACTACCATTTGCAGGAGCCTGCCGCGTATTCCGGGAATCTTGACGAGGGCGCCTTGTCTGCCGCTGAAGGCTTGTTTCGACTGCGTAGTTCCACGCGCTGCCGCCCCTTCCGCCTCCCCTGCCCATCGCGTGTGCCCACACAACGCGTGCTCTCACGCCGCCATAGAGCATACACTGTGCGTTGCTCACGGCTGCAGCGCGCGCTTCACGGAAACGCCGGGGAAGTATTAGCTCACACGATGTTGATTTGCTGGGCAACGGCTGTTCGGTTTTGGCGCGTATGCTCCGTGCGTGTGTGTGTGTGTGTGTGTGCTCTTGTGTGCGAATGCAATCGAATTCTACACACGCCGTTCAACGGTTGCTTTCGTGTCGCGAAAACAAACGAAAATCTGATACTCGAGAGCGAGGGAACATAAATCACGCCGTCATTGTTTTGTTTGACTGCTTGCGTCGGGATCTGTACGTTATATGAAAGATGCGTTTCTGAGCGAAAAGAAACAAAAATGAATAGTCCTAATTAGATGTGGTGTCTTGATGCTACGTACATGAGTTGATTTATTGTTCATTGTGCATTCTCGAATAGTCGATGTCGAGAAAGTTATGTAATGCGGCTAGAGAAAAGAGTCGTTAGTTTGTCAGAAAAATACACTGTGGATCCCTGATACCCAAAAGAGAATTTTTGTTGTTTGAATATGTGCACTATTACTTTCTCGTGTTTAATAAAATGTATGTAATTGAAAAATCATGTTTTGGGATCTTTCATGTCGTAAACAAGGTTTTCCTCAAAACGTTCGTCTGATCATCTCAGCTTCCGTCCGACTGTCCGAATGCCCCGCTGCCTTGTTTTTGACATGACTGAAGCATTGCAATTCCTAATTAGTGCTGGTAGTAACGGATAAAAGTAATGATCGCAGTCTTCGCGCTTAAGTTCAAATTCCATCAGGAGAAAGTTTTTTTGCTGGTTGGTAAAATTGTTCCCGGTTCAACTATAAATTATTATTATTATTATTATTATTATTATTATTATTATTATTATTATTATTATTATTATTATTATTATTATATTAATATTAATGTAATAGTATAATAGTATTATATTGTAATAAGTAACTGTTTATAATAATAATAATTATAGTAATAGTAGTAGCACCACTGCAGTTTTATTGATGTGTCCTCAAAGTGGAGAATGAAAACACATTAATCTCTATATGAAGTACCTCTGCCACATATTTACATAAACTGGAAAAGAAAAAGAAAAGAATAACATTTTTAAAACAACGAAAATACACAGCAACAATACCTTTTAAAAGAAAGAAAGAAATTAGAATATTTTGTGCTATGGACTAAGAGCCCGTAATTGGCAGTAAAATATCCAGGCATTTTTCACCTGACTTCGTTCTATTTCTAACAGTAACGATAAAAAGTATCACATAGTAATAGCGTAAGAAACACGTGACTGAAAATCAACAAGGAAGAACGAGCGGAAGAAGCAAAACTATATTAAATGAAAAACAGAAATATCAGTAAAGTAAGAAGAAGAACAGGAGGAGGAAGAGGATAGAAAAGAGGAAATAGTGGTGCTACGGAATTGCAGAGACATTTCCGAATTAGTTTTCTATTTTGTTTGGTCTGTGCTAGCTATTCGGACTTGCCACATACTATTGCCAGCTGCTATTTATCGTCGCCCAAAGTACTTTTTTTTATATTTTCTCAATTTTTCGGTTTCTTAATAGTAGAGCCGAAATATTACTTTAAGAATATTACAGGAGATTATAACTACGTCATAAATGACAATTTTCATTGAAACATTCAGAGTCGTTTTAAGACAATGGTGTTAAGCGTTACTGTAAATGCAAAATTTAAAACTTTTTTCATAGAAAATTTTTGAGTTTTCGAAAAACGTCATTTAAAGTCATGTGAGGCATTGTAACTCATAAACGCAATAGTGTCTACAAATAGATTCCGAAAATAATTGAAACTTTCTAATTTTCAAAACTTCAGAGTTAACCGTGATAAACGGACCAATGCCACCTTTGTAAGTGAATTTTTCTCTGTTATTAAAAGAAATTTAAAGAAAAAATTTGGAGTCATTTTTGAGAAAATTTTGAAAAGTCCCAGGGGCGTTATGTAAAGTACCCCCAAATTTTAAAGCATGTTTTTCAAAATCTCAAAGCTTCGACTAGATTGAGATGGACAGCGGTTTTTTTAATTTGAAAAAATATCCTATGTATGATTTGGGCGCTAGTGGTGTTCACAGACGGACAGACAGACCGACGGACGTTTTGCCATCAATTAGTTTTTTGGTATCAACGACCCACAAAACAGGGATTCTGGGTACACCATGTGCTAGAGGATTTTTTCTTAATTTAGCAACTGGATTTAGCCACTTTTTCCTTATCAGGGCACGGCAATGAACGTTTTATGCCGAAAATCCCCCATTTTTTTCGCGCAGCATTACATAACTTTATACTACGTATATAACTCCGGATATCCGTACACATACGAGAAAGTAAAAAAACACGTTTTCGGTATCAGGGGAATCCAAAACGTGTGTTTCCGAATATTCTTCCGTACGTATATTACTCCGTACATACATACGTATACGAGAAAGTAACTAGTACCACAGAATGGCACAGACTTTCCCATACTAGTTGTTTTCCTAATTGTTTTGGCCGGATCTAGCTTTTCGGTGGTGCCCCATCCTCTTTTCAGCTGCCATCTATCGCCGTCCAAACATCACTTTTTCACATTTGATCAATTTTTCGGTTGATTAATGGCAGAAACGAAACATTACATTAAAAATATATTAGAAGGGTAAAATATCATCCTAAATAGAAATTTTCGTCGAAAAATGTGGAACCGATTATATGAAAATGGCGTTTAAGTGTCACTTTAAATGCCAAATTTGATCCATTCTTTTCACACAAAACTACTGAGTATTGGAAAAAAATTATTGGAAGTTATTTAATACGATTCTATTCTCTAATGCAATAATGTATAAAAAATTGCTGGAAATGTGCATATTAAAGACAGAAGTGCGTATGGTTTAGGTGCTAGTGGTGTTCACAGACGAACAAACAGACAGACTGACGGGCGTTTTGCCATCAATTGGTTTACGACCCACAAAACAGGGATTCTGGCTACTCAATGTGTTAGAGGATATCCCCCCCTTAATTTAGCAACTGGATTTAGTGTTAACAGGGATCAGCTTTTTCGTTATCAGGGCCTAGCAATGAATTTTTTCTGCCGAAAATCTGACTTTTTCCGCGCAGCAGTACATAACTTTCTCTATACTTCGCATATTACTCCGTATATACGTAAATATACGAGAAAGTAAAAAATGAACGGCAATAGTACAAAAATTAGAATGAAACAAAAATAGTTTGGATCAGAGGCGTATGATACTGAATAGTAGAATTGGTCTTTTCCGAACGTTTCCCTTCCAAAACGTTCCAGGAACCCTAGCAACTCTCCCCGATCCAACAACCGCCACCCGCTTGGCGGTGGTTCGCCTTTCGCAAACAAAGCTTGCGGCAGCGTGAACTTTTCAAGTTCAAGGTCCCGGGCCCGCGCAGGCGAGTAGAGCGGGGTCAGCGAGGCAGGCACTGCGGTTGCGCGGGGCGGGGCGGGGCGGGGCGGGGCGGGGCGGAGAGGGGCGGGGCGGGGCGGGGCGGGGCGGGGCGGGGCGGGGCGGGGCGGGACGGGGCGGGGCGGGGCGGGGCGGGGAGGGGCGGGGCGGGGCGGGGCGGAGCGACGCAAGCGATGACGTCACTACATCGGCCAGGGGCTCCGCCAGCGCCGCGTGGCGGGGGCGACTAGACTTCCTAGTTACAGAGAGCACAGTAGAATCGCAATACGAGGTAATTCACTGGGAGCGGTGGCTCAGTGCATCAACGGATGTCACTGCAGTGCTTCTGACCGGGATGTACTAGGGTCGAGTCCCGATGGCGGCAGGATTTTCGACACTAGCTTGTGAGATAGTTCGAATTCAGTCGCTGTTTGGAGGAGAATTCTAGCGGCCGGCTGCTCTGAACGGTAGTTTTCCGTGGTTTCTTCGATCAACACCAGGCGAATGCCGGAGTACTATCCTAACAAATGGGCCACGGACCAATTATATAAGAAATAGCAGTTTAACCTCAGAAGCATAGGTACGCGTAGAAAGTGTTATTTGTAATTTCCACTGGAAGCGGTGGCTCAGTGTAACTGATGTTACTACTCTGACCGGGTGATCCTAGGTTCGAGCCCGATGGAGGCAGGATTTTCGACACTAGCTTTTCAGCTAGGTCGAATTCAATCATTCCGAGCGCGTCAACACTTAGGTCATTAGTCCCATAAGTGTAGTTCTTGTGTTTTCCCTCGGGTGATGGCTGTGATCTTCCCCGCTGGATGGCGAGATCCGGCGCCGATCTACCGTCGGCTAACGGGGCTTCCCCCTAACCAGGACACTCCCGCCAGCGGGGCACCGCTCCAGCCGGGACAAGCTCTAAGCTCCCGACCGGTCTTCCGGAATATGTGGTAGTGTTGTGCATGTTAGTGTAATTGTATGTGTGTGTAAGGGGAGAGAATAGGATAAGAAAGAGGAAGGAAAGATAGCGCGCGGTCCGTTTGGTAGGGTACTGCTCCGGCATTCGCCTGGTGTTGATCGAAGAAAGCACGGAAACTATCGATCAGAGCAGCCGGTCTCTATATTTAGCCTTCAGACCGCGACTGAATTCGACCTAGCTGGAAAGCTAGTGCCTGCCGGCATCAGGACTCGAACCTAGGACCTCCCGGTCAGAGGCACTGCAGTAACATCAGTTGATGCACTGAACCACCGCTCCCGGAAGGAATTCTGTTCATAAGGATAAAGTTCTTTCCATTTAATGTACTTTCCGAGCTCATTACTAAAACCGATATGAAAGGATGACTTGCTAAATTTACCGCTTCGAAGTGGGTAAAAAATAAAGCAAATCCTTTGTAGAATACACTTACATCACTTCCAAATTGGTAAAAAGTTAAAACAATAATGTTATAGTCGTAGTGAATACACGGACAAGAACTTGGTGAAAAGCAGAAGTATTTATAAACATTCTCAGATCATGTGAACGATTTTTTCAGGAAAATGCATTAATTTTGAAACGAGAGAGTTGATAAACTTGCTAAGGAGGAAATGATATTTGCATACATTATCGCTACAAGCTCTCCAAACTCTGAAATGACTCACCAGTGGCAATGGCTACAGATGATACGTGGTATTGGTGAAGGGGGCGTTGCTTCAAAATGACGTTGAGGGACGAGTACCAACGAGAAATGACGTTGCTTTCAGTGTTGTTGTGACCCATGTTGCTCCAACGCACGCCGCCATTTCGAATTATGATTCAAATTATTTCGCGTCCTATACTCAAAGACAGTCCGCTTTTAGCACTTGAAGATAATAAATGACTTGAGCTCCGAATTAGAGAATGCTTGTGATAAAATCACTTCGAGAAACGAAGTTTCAATATCTTTTGGTAAATATTTAGATTTAACATTATCTTTTCAAATATCTCTCGTGTCAGGACCAATTAGAACAATCCGGGTCAAACACACGCTGATATAGTATTACGCAGCGTTTCTCTCTTACATAGAGATAGTTCAGAATCATGTAATCATATCCGAACCGAGACCCACAATTGCTGAAAAAGAACTTATTTTCATTAATTATAAATTCAGATAACAGAGGTATCAACCACAAGTGGAATATGGGGATACCTCTGCTATCTTGAATTTGTAATCATGGAGTACCACAATATGTCTGCTGCCACTACGAAACTTCCTTTCATGTTTAATGAAGCTTTTCAAACACATTTTCAGAGTGTTTGTTCATGTCGTTTTATATTTTGATTCACAGTACACGCTTACACAGCAATCTGTAACAAACTTAAGGGTTTTTATAGAACAGTTTCAAACTGCTAATTTCAAGAACCTTTCAGCGAGCCTCTTAGAACTATTGCATTAGTTGCAGTGAGATCGCAAAGGCTGTAGTAGAGACCAAGCAAATAAGCGTGGGTGGGACAAGATATTCTTGTACGAGAAGTTACGTTCAGAGATCGGAGTTCGAGCAAACTTCTAGAGCTGAAGTTCCCTGACATCTTGAAAGAAGTGCTTTCACTCTAAATTCTTCCAAGAACATAAGTAACCCAGTGTATAACAGTATCAGGAAGAGGTTCGAACACTTTAAATATTCTGACAGGATGTGAAAGATTAGGAGAGAATACTGCAAACCTGCTCTCATATTATTTGCTCCAAAAAGTAGTTAATTAGGACAATGTAATATTTCAAAGGGGATGTAGAACGTCAAATGTTCATTGAAATGCTCTACTTTCCTTTTTGTATCGTTAGAAAAATGAGACGGGAATCAGCATGTTTGGAGACCATTACATGGTTATGACGCATTTTTTAAGTAAATGTTGATGCAAGCGAAATACTCATGTATTTCTACTTCTTTTTCAGCAGATTCAGGCATTGTAAATAGATTGTGAGAAGCACCAACTGTGTTATGCATCGTCGTGCATCGTCATATTTTGCGAATTATTATATGAAATTTCTCAGATCCGAAAGTTCAATTCCGAAACTTGACAGATTTTCAATTACAATTAAACACCTCCAAACCAAACAAACGGATCTGGTCTCTCCGAGTATTCTAGACGAATATCCAGGCGCAAGCCAGAACAAAAAATAGTAGTGGTACAAAATGGAGCCGACATTCCCATATAAGTTTGTTTCCTATTGAGTCGGATCTAGCTATACGGTTATCCCCCACCCTCTGCCCATTTGACATACACGAATGTCTAAAGTTGTTCACGGACTAACAGACAGGCTGACGGACAGACAGATGCGCAGATAGACGTATAGAAATTTGTCGGTATCTGGAGACCGCAAAATATACTTCCGTTAAAATCTTTACATAGATTTTTTCCAGCATTACCTAACTTATTTTGCATACGTATACGAGAAAGTAAAATGATCCATTCTTAGTCTCATTATCACTTTCACACAATCACGTGATCAGCTGAGTATACGCTAATACGACCTTTCCTCTCGACGACGATATTTCTGCCGTTAGTCGAAGACGGTACACGGAATTTCCCAACATTTTCTCAGGCGTGAAAAACGCAAATGGCGTAGAAGACGAATTAGTAACAGAGTCTGCAAAAATAGGCATTCTAAAAGGGGGAAGTAGATGGAATTATGTTGGAGATTATGTCAGGATTAATTGTGTCCAATTAGGAATACAAGGATCTGGCTACTGAGGTGATACAAACACATCCGGACGTCTGTCGATCAAATCAGGTTCTGAGTAATAAGGGATGGTGATGCAAATATCAGCACATCAATCTAAATTAGACATGCTTTCAGAAAGGAATTATCTCAGCAAAAATTTGCAAAGGGAACACAATAGGGAATGAAATGGAGAAATTTATCAAAGTTTTTGATAAAAGCCTTAAATTCTGAATTTTTCAATTAAAAACGACTTTGGAAATAACATTAATATAATCATTTTTAACCAACTAATTTTAAATTATTTTTTTACTGCCTCGTTCAAATAAAAAAAAAACAACTTAAGTTCAGTAAAATATTGAAACTACTACAACGAATTTATGAGTGAAAAGTGTTCATTTTAACACATCTTGATTTTTATCTTGAAGTAGTTTACACTTAACTGTGTGTTGTTTTGTAGATTTGATGAAATATGCAACTCCCTTCAAATTCACACCCAGTACTTTTCAAATATTCAAATTTCGAGGTACTAGTGAAAACAATTTTTTATTGTGCTGATGCTATTGCTATAATACACGTACTTGGAATATATTTTAAATATTCAGAAAACGAAGAATTGAAATGAAAAAAATGGAAATTGAAAATAATGCAACATACATGACTACATTCCAACCAAATTATTCGCAAAAAATAAAAATAATTCTAAATGTTATTGCGTTATTGTGACAGTTTTCGAAAACTGAGAAAGATTCACAGAACAGGGAAAGAAAGGACAAGGGAAAGAAATAAAGAGAAAGAAAGAATAAAGAACGAAAGAAAAAAAGATGTAAGAAAATCTAGAGTGAATGCCAACCCTCTGAAAATATCTTTGTACAGCCTACATGGACTTCATTACACCGCAGAATGAAGGAACATTAATTCGGGACCGAGGTACATCCTGTCCCCTCTCCACCCCTCTGCCCTATTCTTCTGGTCCCCCCATTCCATTTTTTCATATTTGTGCCGGATTTCGGGAGAGAATGCACATCGATCGCTTTCTCTCCCCGCCGCGCGGCGCGCGATAGTCAGTTTCCGCCACGGCGTCCGCCCTGCACGCGCATATTGTTGGCCGAGGCGGCTGGCTGCGGCGCGGCAGAGCCCTCAACAAACAGCCAGCGGGCGGCCGGTAGGCGATTGTCTCGGGATGCCGCCCCGCCCCCGTCCTGCCCCCCTCCCTTTCCACTCCCTCCCAATTCATCCGGCCCTGCCCCGTCTCGGAGGAGACATGGAGGCGGTAGGACTGCAGGGGGCTTTGCTGGAGGCGGCATGGAGGCCTCCTTAAATTTGAAATTTAACGAGGAATACTTTTTGGACATTTATTTGACGAACATATTCTTGAATAAAATATTGCAGTTGATATCCTTTGATTAACATTTCGTTTGTGACGTTTCGAGGCTCAATTTTGCCATATCATCAGGCTTATTGCTCGTATAACTTACACCAAATTCAAGCTAAGAAATTTATTTATTTATATATTTTGTGTACATTTATATATTTTGTATACATACATTTGTATATTTGTGTATTTATATATTCATATATATTTCATTTCTTGGTCATGGAGCTATGAATATTCCTAGCTCCGCCTTGCACGTGCGTATTGTTGGCCGAGGCGGGAGGCTGCGGCGTGGCGGAGCCCTCAACAATCAGCCCGCGGGTGACCGGCAGGCGATTGTTCCGGGAAGACGCCCTGCCCCCGTCTTGTCCCCCCTCCCTCTTCGCCCCTTCACAACCGCCCCGCCCAGCCCCGTCTCGGAGGATTCATGGTGGCTGTGGGACAGCAGGGGGCTTTGCTATGGGATGCTGGTTTCAAGAAACCAGAGCTGCAAGAATTTAAGCAAATTTGGAGTTTAACGGGGGAACATTTTTTTGGCCAATTATCTGAAAAACGTATTCTTGAATAAAATATTGCAGTTGATTTATTAACATTTAAACAATATGACATTTCGAGGCACAATTTTGCCCTAATATCAGGCTTATGGCTCGTATAATTTACACCTAATTCAAACTAAGAAATGTATTTATTTATATATTTTGTAAATATACATATATATTTATATTTATATATTTAGTTTTTCATTTATTTGCCATGGAGCTATGAATATTCCTAGCTCTGCCCTGCACGCGTGTATTGTTGGCCGAAGCGGGAGGCTGCGGCGCGGTGGAGCCTTCAACAAACAGCCCGCGGGCGACCGGCAGGCGATTGTTCCGGGAAGCCGCCCCTTCCCCGCCCTGTCCCCCTACCCTCCCCCGTCCCTGCCGCCCCCGCAAAGCGTCGTCTCGGTGGCTTCAAGGAGGCAGGGGAATTTGCTGTGGCCAGAGTCAAGTCGCCCCGGAGACCAGAGCTACAGGGATTTAAGGAAATTTGGAATCTAACAAGGAACAATTTTTTGGTCATTCATCCGACGAACAGATTATTGAATAAAATATTACAGTTGATATCCATTTAGTAAACCGGGAGCGGTAGCTCAGGGCATCAACTGATGTCACTGCAGCGCCTTTGACCGGGAGATCCTAGGTTCGAGTCCTGATGGCGGCAGGATTTACGACACTAGCTTTTCATCTAGGTCGAATTCAGTCGTTGTCCGGAGGAGAATTCTAGCGGCCGGCTGCTCTGATCGGTAGTTCTCCGTGGTTTCTCCGACCAACATCAGGCAAATGCCGGAGCAGTACCCTACCAAACGGGCCACGGACCGCGCGTGATCTTTCCTTCCTCTTCCTTGTCCTATACTTTCCCCTTACACGCACACACTTACTAACATGCACTTCACTACCACATATTCCGGGAGACCGGTCGGGAGGTTAGAGCTTGTCCCGGCTGGGGCGGTGCCCCACTGATGTACTAGTTAGGGGGGAAACCCCACTAGCCGACGGTAGGTCGGCGCCGGATCTCGCCATCCAGCGGGTGAAGATCACCGCCATCTCCCGAGGAAAAACGTGCACTACACTTACGGGAATAATGACCTAAGCTGTTGACGTGCCCGGAATCACTAACCAACTAACAATCCGTTTATTAACATTTCAACAATGTACCGTTTCGAGGCTCAATTTGACCCATTATTAGGCTTATTATAAGTTTACCAAATTTAAACTAAGAAATACATTTTTTTGTAGTGTTGTAGTCTCCAAAAGTTGCAAGAATCAAACGTCCAAACTCCCATTGTGGACTCGTCACAGCCGCCATTGTCGGAGTCATTGAGCGTGGACAAGCTGAAGTGTTAATAAATGTATATTAACTGCAATATTTTATTCAAGAATCTGTTCGTCGTCCAAATGGCCAAACAAATTCTTTGTTAATTGAGAATGACGGACAATAATTTAAATAATAACAATTATTTAATAACGGAATAGAATTTAAATAATTGGAATTTATTTATTTATCAATTTAATTTTACTATTTATAAACTATGGAAATAACGTTTTAGGTATAACTTATATACAAATATGAATTACGTGCATATTCTAATAAATAGCAATGTACAACCAGTTTGACTGTGTATATTCCATATCTTGTTTGAAAAGTAAAATTATATTCATATTGAAAAAAGTACTTCAAACGGGTGGATCCTGAACTATGTATTATATCACATAGAACCGCTACTGTGAAGTCTGGCCTCCAGGACCTTTTTTGAAAACATTTTATAGCACCAAATGCGATATTGTTACAGGATGAGTGAAATAATAGACTGCCGCCTCTACTCTAGCATTACATCCTCAGATATTCAAGGAGCTCTCCAAGAGTGCATACTCCGGTCATCTCACATAGAGTATGAGATTCTCTTTTTCTGACTCATTTCACTTTTTCATTGAAATTGTTTTTTTATTGATAATATGTGGCCAATTAATTCATCATGTAGGTCTCAAATTATTCAGTGAAGAGTTCCCAGTGAAAGTAATTACGACAAACATTACTTTTGCGAAAACTATATGGTGGAAATGCAGTACAAAAGTCAAAATTCAATGGGATTTTGTCTACTGGTATTTGGAATTTAATGGACTGACAGAATAGACAAGACGAGCTTCAGAGAGCAAATTGAACCGTGAGATTCGTGGAAGGCTGGTCAGAATGGCCTATGCCAGAGAATGACAAACACCGCTCGTGGAAAGAGGGAGAGAACCGGAAGTGAAGGAAGGAGTGGCAAGTGAGGAGTATGGGGGTCGAGTAAATGAGGAAGCAATCTAGTATCTCTAGGCATACAGGTGAGAGCAAACTTCGGTGCAGGAGCGGAGATCTAACGGACGAAGTACACAATGCGAGAACATGCACAGGTAGTATCGGCAGGGGGAGCGCTGGGGATGCAATGGAGAGAGTAAAACTCGAAGAATAAATATATCAGACAATACTTTCTACTCTCTCTTTTCTCCATCTCCTTACCACTCATCCAACATGCATAATCTTGTTTGAATGGCAACTGATGTCAAACGTTTTCCCGTTCTACATACTCACTCCTCAATTACAAAACAAATGACGATGCTTTTACCTGATGTGGTTGACGTTCGATTCTCCTGAGGTTTCTCTGCCGACTAATGACATTCAAGTTGATTGGGTCTTTATGTAGAAGTCTCAAAGTAAATGTTACAAAGTACAAGGAGTTGTTGCAGAGATTGAAGATGATTTGTTCGATGTTGCAAATGTGCCATTTACACAAGATTGCCAGGCAATTTTTCATGCACTGGTATTTAGCAGGTCCAGTTCAGACGCAATGACTACAGAAGAGTCGCAATAATCCGAGTTAATTGGGGATGATAGTATCTCGGATTACAACAATCTCGGATTACACGAAAAAAATAATACATACAGGAATTTTCAACTACAATGTATAACGAAGTAAAATTTAAAATGCAGATACTATTACAATAACAGATAAATATGCATACATGGATGGACGCAAACTGGTCTTAACAATGTGACAGACAGACTGACTCTGGGACTGACCACCGCACACGTGATCTTCGACGCAATGTTGCCAACTCTTCATGAGTCAGCTCTGGATTAACACAACTTTTTTGGTGTATCGGCGCACATCAGGCCATCTCGGATTGCACGGAATCTCGGTTTAGCGAGGTCGGATTACCTCAACTGTGTTCGATTATCTGCCGATCACTAGTGAATGGGGATAACGGGTACACAAAGCATAACAATTTGAGAAACTGAATTTACGTTTTGGACATTGTGTTTTAGTTACCAGACACAGTGGTCTTAGTTACCAGACACATTTTTTCCAAATATGCCCTTCATAAACACCACACTTAATTATGGAACTTAATTGACATTCATTGCGAAGTCCAACATTATAATACAGTATTATGAATCTCTTTCAACACACATGCTAAATCTGAGATTCAAAATAAAATACTAATTCGCATAATTTAATTGTGTTCTTTCAATAATGGTAATGAATTTTGTAATGTGCGAAACGTAAACTTTATTAAGTTTTAAATAATTGCCAGAGAACAAAATTAAAAAAAAAGTATCGTACATTAAATGGTAGTATCATTACTAATGATTCATTAGTGTCTTCTCAGCAAGAAAACGCTTTGGGCGAGGCTCCGTTCTTAAATCGTGATGCAGGTTGACGTAAGCTTCCGCGAACCTCGCATCTGCAATCTGTGACGACTGTTCTCCTTTTAGTGGTGACGGAGAAAGCAGAACGATCTGACTAACCTTTTATTTGAGATGTCGGTATAACGCTGACATAATTTTTACTTAGTATGCAATCCAATACTGAAACGTGACGTTGAATCAAATTAAAAGTTTTAAAAACTGTAGTGCAGAAGAATGTGTAGTGCAGAAGAGAAAGTGCAAGTGTCTTGTGAGATAACTGTATTTAGCAATATCTTCAAGAAGGTATCTTTAACTTTTAATTTTGAAAGTAACAACAGTTACCAGTATTGTAATTCAAAATATTCTTTTTAGAATTTTCTACCTACCGGTATATTACAGTTACAGATTTAAATGTGTGAATGTGATTAAAATGGCGATCGCAAGACAACTCATGTCGAGATATTTCGATGGCTGAGACTTACTATGTGGAAACTTCATCTGATTTCGAGTATTTACCTGTTCCTACGTTAGTTGAACGTACGTGTCGTGTAATCACTCGATAGTATTTAAAAACTCATATTAAGTAAAAATTATAAATTGAAGGGTAAAAAATAAACTTTTGAATAATAACCTGAATTTCAGCACTTTTGGCTATTTGTTTTTGATCCATTTTGCATACTCTATGTAATACACTAATAATAAGCGGTAATAAACTACAAAAAGATAAATATCACTCCATTATTAATTGTCATTTTTCCCTAGTCATTCCGAAGATCTAACGGTCTTTCGATGAAAGTAGGTCAACATTGTAATCACCGTATGAAAGCATACACGCACTGCTTCGCGGCACGGCCAAATAAGACGGTAACGATTAGGACGAATGAATCATGACAATGGCTGGATTCGCTATTCGGATTGCAGGCGCCGCGAGCCAAGCCAATCTCTGTTGAGCTGGAATGCGCCATATCGCGTTGCCGACCGCCGCGCGGGCGTCTGGCGGATGAGCGGGCGAAGCGAGCGCCCACGACAAATGGCGCGTGTGTTCCGACGCGGCGGCGCGGCGCGGCGCGGTGCGGCGCGGTGCGGCTCGGCGGCCTGCTGCAGGAAGCGAGGCTTTTACTGCGCGGTGTTGACTCGCCGGCGCGCGCCATTCAACCGCCTGCTGCCACGCCCACTGCCCTCCCCGCCCCGTCCCGCCCTGCCCCGCCCCTCCCCGCCCCGCCCCGCCCCGTCCCGCCCACTGCCCGCCCCGCCCCGCCCACTGCCCGCCCCGACCCGCCCCGCCCCGCACCGCCTCGCCCCGCCTCGCCCCCGCCCCGCCACGCCCCGCACCGCACCGCACCTCCCGCCGGGCCGCGCCCTGGTACCGCACCGCACCGCCCTGCCCGGCCCTGCCCCGCCCTGCCTCGCTCCCGCCCCGCCTTGCCCTGCCCCGCCCCGTCCCGCCCCGCCCTACCCCGTCCCGCCCCGTACCGCACCGTACCGTACCGTACCGCACAGCACTGCCCGCCGCCCACTAGGCGTTGTCCGCCACCTTACCGGCTGCCGCCCGCGGATTCACTATCCGCCGCCCGCCGCTCCCGCTCAACGCCCAGCGCCTGCTGATCAGCGCTCGCCGCCCGCCCCCCCCCCCCCACTGCCCACCGGCCGCTCCACTGCTCGTCACCCGCCACTTCTCCGCGCCTAGCTCACCACCTCGCCGTCCAGCTCTGCCCCAACCGTCAGGCCTGCTGCCGCGTCCGCCAAGCCCGTACCCGCCCGCCCAACCACTCCAGCCCGCCCAGCTTGCCCCTGGGTCCGCTCAGTCTGTCTCGCCCGCCCAGAGCTCCTCCAATCCCCCAGTCTGCAACAAAGGCCTGCCCAGTCTACTACGCCCGCTCAGCCCACCCCCATCCGTTCAGCCCACTCCGACCAATCAACCCCGACCTGTCCAGTTTAAAATACACATAAGAGTCCATCTCTGTTGGTATATTTGAACCTTAAAATCATAATTGTTTCTTGTGTGTGGTTCATCATTTACTTATCCTTATGACTAAAGAAGTTGATTATTTGTATGACGATATCCCCCTTTTTGATATGTGTTGGTCAGTATATACAATTGCTTATACTAGTTACAGAATATTGTACCTCATTTAAATATTTTAACATCTGAGTTTTATGATGATATTTTTCTTCTATTTGGTTTCTCACTGATAAAAAAAGTAAATAGAATAAAAATAATTTTTAATGTGTATAAGTAAATATATATTTTTAAAGCTTGTTGCCCTTAGGAGTTGGCCGGTGTGTTCGTAAACCCTAAAAATTTGGCTTCACGTTGTACTGATAACTCATTGTAATGCGTAATCTTTAATCACTCTTGCATTACCTGTGCAATTTGACATTGAACATATACTTCCCTTAAATCTGGAATTCACATACTTGTCCCACTATGTTCTTTCCTTCCTCTAACTTATTCATCTCATTCTTTTAAAGGCTATCTCTGTTGGTTCTCTGGTGGTTCTCTCTCACGTTTGCTAGTAAAATATCATGAAATTCCCGCCTCAAAGCGTAGAAATCTGAAATTCTGAAATTCACATACTTGTCCCACTATGCTTTTTCCTTCCTCTAACTTGTACATCTCCTCTTTCTTTTAAAGGCTATCTCTGTTGGTTCTATAGTGGTTATCTCTCATGTTTCCTAGTGAAATATCATGAAATTCTCGCCTCGAAGCGTAGAATCTCACACGTCGTGAAGAGAGAGTTTCATCCTTGGCAGAATGTGGGGCCCGTTGTCTCGCATGGTGTGGTACCTCTCACGCGTGAATTAAAAGTCGAAGTCGGTTTCCAGGCTTCCTGTCCAGCGTTTCAATGGCGTCGACCAGGTGTCCACTGGCCACTGCAAGTTTCTAAGCCACCACCTGTTTGCGGCAGTGCGAAGCGAACAGGAAGAAGGTGTGCATGTAATTTGAATATGAGTGACGAGAAAAAAATCAACGGCAGTGAAAGTGAGGAAAATTGTTGCTCATGAGCGGTGCTAAAATATATTGGTCCGGTCTAAGAGTCCCGGAGGCGTAGGACACTTTAAAAAGCGGTCTCCCCACCGCATGCACTGCACATGAAATCTTTTTTTAAATCGATTTTTAACAACTTGGTCGTACAGAGACTACTGTGATTGTCTTATCTGTAGGGATATCTCTAAGAACAACACGTGGAGACAACACGGACACACACAGACATTCACGCCCAAGGCGGAATTCGAACTCACGATCCTTCGAGCCGAGGCAGCTACGGCCCGTCAGCCATAGCAACCTCGACTACCGAGGGTGCCACATTATATCTTTATAGATTAATTATTAATTTGCACAAAATGAATGAGCTGTTGCAAAGTCTTGACAGAAATGTAGTACGTATGCACTATACAGAAAATCGAAAAACTCAAATATATTGTTTCATGCTGTTTAGTACTTATTCTCGAAGAATAATGAAATAGAGATATACAAATTCTAGAATAATACAAACACTAATCACTGTGAATATACAGTGAAACATGTTTGTGAAAATGTAATTAAAATATTTTATATTTACAATTATCTATCATGAATGTTGTGGTGGACTATAGCTGGAAATCCTGGCAACCATCTTCACTTAAACTAGTGGGGTTACAACAGCACAAACGTTTTCGCATTTTGTCTAATTAAAATTCAGAGTTCAATGAAACTTCAACACTTTTAAAACCTCCACTCTGTCGTTTTTTAAGCGTCCTTTGCAGAAGTTTTGTACATACTTTCCGTATGTTACATATTTTCTGTACATTACATATTTTACTTAAATTACATTAATGTAGAAAGCATTGGTTAATCGATAAACGTTAATCAAATGTACTTGGTACAATATAAAATTAGATTTAAACAAACTCTTTTTTTTCGAAATCTGTTAACACATTGGTTAGAATGGGGCCTGTGGCACACCATTTAAATGCCTCTAAGATAAAACCAATTTCATTAGAAGTTGACATCAAGTATGCACATAATCATAAGAATATATTGTTGTAATAAGGAGAATATTTGATTAGATTTAATTGCTTGGGAACAAAATGGATGGAAATGTATCATTTACTGGTTATTCAAGATTATTACCAGAGGGATATTTTCTATCCTTTTTTGACAAATACGTTGTTTTCATCCTCAAGTGATACCTTTCATGACCTGTTGACAAATGAAGTTTTAAATTGAGAATTCTCTGAAGTGTTCTATAAATAGTTACAATAAAAAACGTTAAATTATTACTTTCCAAGAGCTTTCGGATGAACAGAAAGTGAAGTAAATGTTCTAGCAACTTTCCATATGGATTGTTTTGTGACAATTGTTCATTTATAAATTAAATAATTACTTAAGGAATTATTTTCATGGTACATTCTTTTAGAAAATTTGTGTAACAATCAACTCTATTTCACTCCATTGAAAACACTTCATACTCAGAACTATTTGAATGAATATAAGTATATATGTATTTTTGGATGTCTTTGTCTGATTTTTTATTACGAAGTCACTTTCTCATCCATTTTCTCGCTTATATCATTGTGTTTTAATGGTCTGCCACAATCCTTGACCAAGTTGTATTACCATCTTGTCTGGTTCATGTTTCTTGAAAGGTCAGCGAGTTTCAGGTGGCATGAATGCCGTTGTCCTCAGCTCGCTGGCATTTCAACCGTCAAGCACGCGACCGCTGCACAGTGGACAAGTGCGGTGATGCACGCAACAAGGAAAGCAGGATAGCAAGAAAGTGGAATATCTGGGTAGATGAAAGAATCTAAACCTCACTCAAAACGAAAGGTGAAAATAATTGGACGGAAAGTGTGAGGAACTACTGGCCGGGTGAAGAATAAGGTCAACTTACAACGATTGTGGAGGAACGTTAGGAGGGGAAATCCTTAATTTTATAGTCCAAATTCCGTGGATTTATGATAAAAGGGAGAAGTACAGTGCGACAGGAGAATATCTTCATACCGATCCGAATCTGGACCTCCTATTAAAAACTGCATTTATGTTAGTAGCAACCAGATTACTGGGAGCAGGTGAAGGAGACAGCACTTCCTGCATCTATTATGATTGTGGTGAGAACGCAATTTACGTTTTCTATTGTTTCAAACGACAGCTCGTGCTACCAACATAATTTCAGTTGCTCACATCCTCATCAGCAAGGGGCCAGTGTAGAGAAACTTTCCTGGCGCGCTATATAAGATCCCATGATAATTTATAGGGAGCGAATAATTTAGGAAAGAATCAGTGTAAATTGTAAGTAGCTATTACAGTAAATTATAATTAATGAAATATCTTATATGATTATTGAATAGCAGAAGTAGAAGCTCTGCAACAGCACGTACTTTTTCCGCATTATTGGAAACAGTTACGTGATACTGCAATTTCTGCCCTTCTAACACCTTAACTTGATAATCAATAACTTGAAAAAGTCCACTTCAAGGAATTTAAACCAAGTGTCTGTGGTGGCTGTGACTATTTGCATTTACTTCGATAGTCTGGAACTGTAGTCATTTATTACTTTTATAAATGAAAAACAAACGAATATGTTGATATGTTACAGTATTTGCAGCTCTTTATACAGAAAAGCAAGAATAATTTCACTAAAGCTTGCCTTGATTACATTAAAGTAAGCGTCCAATGTTTAAATACAATAATCAGGGATCAAAAATTTTTAATGTAAACGAGACATGTTGGTTTCGTTCTAAGTAAAGTCTATTACCTTCATAAAATCAATTTCCATTCATAAGAAAATTATCTACATCATACGATCATCCCGCCTGCCAACAATGACAAAAATTCTAAGAATTTTCAATCGCCATGATTGCTATTTTGGAAACGGTCATCGCGTCAACGCGTAGGCATTTTGAATTTGCAATTTGAAGTTTCGAAAATATAGAGATCGTCATAACATGGGACCACACCACTTTCTTTTCTGATCTTTTCTACGTACGAGGAAGTGAATAAAAAAACAATTTGGACTGCTTTGAGAAAATAATTGTTTAAAATTTAAAAATTGCCTACGTTTCACACAAAATTACGCGAAAGCAATTATATTTTCGAAACCTTGAACATGACTTGTTTGAA